>LR552274.1:0-44765 GCA_900536415.3 Caenorhabditis sp. 38 MB-2015
TCTCTCTCTCTCTCTGTCTCTCTCTCTCTCTATCTCTCTATCTCTCTCTCTCTCTGTCTCTCTGTCTATCTCTCTGTCTATCTCTCTGTCTATCTCTCTGTCTATCTCTCTGTATATCTTTCTGTCTCGTCATCTGCGTCTCTCACTCCCTAGTTTTTCCCGGAAAATAGTACAATAATCGTCATCTTCTTCGCTTTCTCACACATCCAATTAAAATCCACACTCCACTCAACACGCTTATATATATATAAAATCAAATAATAATAATAATATTAATAATAATCTCACTTTTCATTCTTCTCAAGTTGTCGCTGCTGTTTTTATCTATAATTGCCGGAATCCGGACTTGGATTCAGAAAATGAGGAAAATATTCAGAAATACACTAAATTTCTTGAACTTGACCCTGAAATCTCGCAAGAAATCCTATTAAAAACCGGTCGTCAGGCGTGTGTGTGTATATTCAAATTATCATTTTTTTTTTTGTCATCGCGCCCGATTTTGTGTCAAAAGTCAGAGTTTAAAGAAGGCCTGGGCGAAACCTGTTAGATGAAAACTTTCGATAATAAAGTTTTATGTTTATTTTTTTGTGTGTGTTACAACCTTTTTCTCGTTTCGTTTTCACACTTTATTAGAGGTTGAAGAAACGTGTTCATTTATAGTGGGTAAGTTTTTTTTTAAATTGAATTTTGACCTTAGAATTTGGTGTAGACTTTGAAAAGTGTCAGAGGGACCAAATATTAGGGTGTCTTGATTATTTTGGTACTTATTTTAGGTTCTAGTTTAGGTTCCAAAAAATGTGGCGCCAAAATGTTGAGTTTGATGTGCAAGTGTTCTAGAGTACTGTAAGACTTCGCCACGTGGTTTAGCAAAATGTTTGACGTCACAAGTTCAAAAACACATCTATGACGTGGAAAAAAATTGGAACTTCTAATTTTGGCGACAAAAACTGAACACTAAGATTTCAGATTCTCAATTTTTGACCTCTAACTCTCTGCGTCTCTGGCATACTCTTCATCTCTATCTCTTACAATCTGACTCCGCCTATCTGCGTCTCTCAACGCTAGCTATCTCTCTAGCTCATGTCTCTCTGCGTCTCTATCAACACTAGTTATCTCTCTGCCTATCTGCTCGTCAAAGTCTCTCATCACTAAATATCTGTCTAGTTGTCTAACTGTCTCTGTCTCTCTCAGGGCTCGTTATCTCTCTATCTACTTGCCTGTCTGCGTCTCTCATCCTACCAAGTATTTCTAGCTGATTGTATCTATGTCTACGTCTCCTCATATCAATTATCTCTATTTGTCTGTACGTCTGTCTGCGTCTCTCAAACGCTGGTTATCTCTCCAACTTTCTGCTTGTCTGCGTCTCTCTCAACACTAGCTATCTCTCTAACCGTCTAACTGTCTACGGTTCTGTCTTCATATCTCTGCGCCTGTCTACGTCTCTTAACACCAGTTATCTCTCATCTCTGTCTACCTGTCTGGGTCTCTATCACCACTAGCTATTTCTCGAGCTGTCTACCTCTCTGCGTCTCTCAATACCAATCTATCTACCCGTCTGGGTCTCTCATCCTTCTTCACTATTCTCAAATTTTGTCTGTGTCTCTTCATGTTATTCATCTCTAGCTCTTTGTATGTCTGTCTACGTCTCTTAACACTGGCTATCTCTTATCTCTCTGCGTCTCTCCCTCTCTATGATCTATCTGCTTGCTGCTATTTTGATCTGGCCAATTCAAACAAAAATCTTGGCAACCTGCCCTCCTTCTCCCACAATTGATATCGAAATTTATTCGTCTCTCAATGAATGACAAAAACCGTGAATAGGATTTGTATTTCCCCCTTCTTCTCCGCTTCTTCTCCTTCACTCGAAACAGGTTATTCCGTAGGCGTCCAAAGGCAACACACACGCACAGACACAGTACACCTTATCGTGGGCGGCACACAACCAGGAGGAAATTAATACATTTAGCATAATACATATAATGGTTTGAGACTTTTTCCACTTCTCTGCGTCTCTCTCTCTCTCTCTCTCTCTCTTCAGCAGGTTCCAGACAAAAGTTCATCGACACGGAAAATTTTTGGCGCGCGCGCGCTCAATTTTTTTCAGCCCAGAGATGATCAGAAAAGTGTTCTTTCTTTTCGATTTTTTTCTAATCCCACCAGATCTTAGTATTATTATTGTTGTTATTGTTGTGTGTTTTTTTTTTATACATTTTCATTTGTTTCAGAGGATGGGTAGATTGGAACAGTTTTTCGATGCGTATGGAAGGTTTATTGCCAGGAGGCCGTTTTTCTTTATTGTGAGTGATTTGGGACCATTAAAAATGGGGAAAATCAGAAAATCTACGTGGATTAAGGGTACGATTTTTTGAATATGTATTAGACACTATGAATCAAAAAATAATGATGTCTAGTTCAAAAAATGGTAATACTTCTGTCAAAAAGTTCATTTTGAACCAAATTAGACTTTTTTGATGTCAAACAGGATTTTATATAAACCATTTTGGGATATATACTGGGTTAACTTACCGAAAAAATGAACCATATCTCACGCCTTTTTTGAACTTTAATTTTTCAAAACTTAATTTTAATGATTTGGTTACCTAAATTTTGAATAAAAAACTCTGTATCAGATGACATAGACAAACTTTGAGCTCAATTTTCAGCTCTCCGATTGGAGCTCAGTAAAAGTTAGATACAGGATATTGAACAGCATGAAAAACTGTATCAGATGACATAGACAAACTTTGAGCTCAATTTTCAGCTCTCCGCGCAGAGCTCATCGAAAGTTAGATACAGGATATTGAACAGCATGAAAAACTGTATCAGATAGCATAGACAAACTTTGAGCTCAATTTTCAGCTCTCCGCGCAGAGCTCATCGAAAGTTAGATACAGGATATTGAACAGCATGAAAAACTGTATCAGATAGCATAGACAAACTTTGAGCTCAATTTTCAGCTTTCCGATTGGAGCTCAGCAAAAGTTAGATACAGGATATTGATCTGCATGAAAAACTGTATCAGATGACATATCCAAACTTCGAGCTCAATTTTCAGCTCTCCGCGCAGAGCTCATCGAAAGTTAGACACAGGATATTGATCAGCATGAAAAACTGTATCACATGACATAGACAAACTTTGAGCTCAATTTTCCGCTCTCCAATTGGAGCTCAGCAAAAGTTAGATACAGGATATTGATCAGCATAAAAAACTGTATTATATGACATAGTTCTCCTTCCAAAAAAATGGCTCATAATATCATCACTAGGTTTCGGACCGTTTTTTTAAACTACGTATACATTCCACGTTACCCCCGATTTTAATGATTTGAGCACCTGAACTTTGAGAAACAGGATTTGTTCCAATTTTGTGAAAAATGTAAATTTTTGGGTTTTTAAATTTACTTTATCTAATCACCTTCAAAAAATATATGTACACTTAATTTGAACATTTCAAAATCCACGTGTCTCATCTCCTTCAACCTGGCCATTTCGATTAGCCACGTGGATCCATCTAGATTTATGTTCTTCCAGTTTTCATTAGACATTTTCACCTCCCCCATATTTCATTTCTAGTCACAAAAATAGATCATCACTCATCAAAACACGTTACAGTATAGTAACAAGTAATTTTTCACCTGCCACGAAAATATTTCCAGCTGATGACGTTGCTAATTTATCACTTGATACAGACCACAACTAATAGTTGACAAAACCGGTTTGCCAATGAAAAAGTTTTCGAGAAAAAATGTGTGGTTTTCAGGCGAAACATGGGGTACTTTAGGATTCAGAAGGATTCATAGGGTTATATGGGGTCCTGAATCCTGAGAAATATGAGGTCCTGAACTGTGGATTCAAGAATCAGGATTCAGGATTCAGGACCCAAAAAATCTGTGTGTCTCTCCTCTTCACCTCAACCCCATTAACCTTCATTTAATTCCAGCTAATTCCCACACTCTTGACAATCATCTCAACCTATGGATTTTGGTTTTTCCATAGTTCAGATGATATTTGGGACATCTACGCGCCGACCAATGGAATATCTAGAATTGAAGAAGCCTCCCTTAGAAGATTCGAATACGCTTCAGGATCCCATCATCATCGAATGCAGGTTCTTATAACTAGAAAAGATGAGACCAATTTGCTCACAAATCCATCACTCAGCGAGATTTCAAAGGCGCATAAGATTGTGGCGGATAATATAACCGCCTTTGATGGCAACAAATCTCACTTCTTCTATAAGGAGCTCTGTGGTGTGTACTGTAATGATAGTAATGCGGGAGTGATTGCTTTCCTTCAAGCTGCTATTAATGATACATCTTCCACCTCCTTTAAACTGACGTTTCCTAACGCTGAAGCGCTTCAGAAGAAGATATTCATTGGATATTCCCTAGGAGACTTAACCTTGAAAAATAATATTGTGAAAGAGGCGAAGATGGTGATTCTTCACTACATGGTTGATACAAATCTAGAAAATGGGAAGATCCTTGCCGCTGACTTCGAAGCCAAGCTACGCTACCTGTTCGCCTCACTCACTGACTCATCACCAGATCTCAAATTCGCATTACTATCTAGAACTAGAGAATTGGAGGAGCAGCGGGAGATCACGATTACATCAATCCCATTTTTGGGATTGACAGTGGTTGTGCTCACTGCATTCATGTTGGCCACGTTGGTCAGATTGCCGTTTTATACTAGTCAGCATGTTGAGAGTATTATTGGGGTGTTGTCGCCGGGGATGGCGTTGTGGACGACGACTGGGTTCTTGTGGTGGATTGGATATCCTTTCAGGTGGGTGATACTCAGAGAGATCTCAAATTTGTAGGGATGAACTTCAGAAAATATCTAGGTAACTTAAATGACGTCATAGAAGGCTTAGGTTTGTCTTGGTCTTTGGAGATCGAGAGAGAGAGAGAGAGAGAGAGATAAAGAGAAAGAGAGCACAAAGATTATTGATCGATGTTTGACGTCATAAAACTATTGATTTTATCATCATGCATAGTGTTCGCTAAATCATCATAACTCAGCTCAAATTGGTCCGTTTGGCCTCATATTTTGCACAGTTATGCCCAAAGGTATCAGAAATGTTATCCAGTTTTTGTAAAACAATATATGGAAAAATAAACATCTGAAATTTTTTTCTGAAAATCTTCATACTTTGAAAAAGAAGCTTCTTACAAGGGAAACTCATGAGATCGTTGACGGACTTTGCAAGGAGACCTCAGCCGTCTGATGCCGTTTTTATGCTTACCAATGTCCTGTATCTAACTTTTACTGAGCACCTCACGGAGAGCTGAAAATTGAGCTCAAAGTTTGTCTATATCATCTGATACAGTTTTTTATGCTGATCAATATCCTGTATCTAACTTTTGCTGAACTCCGCGCGGAAAGCTGAAAATTGAGCTTAAACTTAGCTCTGTATATTTAAAATATTTCCTCGAAAAGGTTCTTTGACATGAAAAATTATTTCAAAAAATCGACGTGAAAAATTATAAAATTCACTCTTTCTCTTTGAAACCATGAATATTTTAATGAAAATTTGGAATTTTCAGTTTTTTGAGTGAACTTGTCATCATTCCAAATATGTAGAGCATGAAAACTCATACCAGATCCATCAATTTTTATTATGAATATTATCAAAACTGAGAATCACAATTTTCAGCTCTCTGAGTGGAGCTCAGCAAAAGTTAGATACATGGTATTGATCAGCATAAAAAACTGTATCAGATGACATAGCCAAATTTTGAGCTCAATTTTCAGCTTTCTGTGCGGGGCTCAGCAAAAGTTAGACACAGGATATTGATCAGCATAAAAAACTGTATCAGATGACATAGGCAAACTTTGAGCTCGTTTTTCAGCTCTCCGGGCCGAGCTCAGCAAAAGTTAGATACAGGATATTGATCAGCATAAAAAACTGTATCAGATGACATAGACAAACTTTGTGCTCAATTTTCAGCTCTCCGAGTGGAGCTCAGCAAAAGTTAGACACAGGATATTGATCAGCATGAAAAACTGTATCAGATGGCATAGTCAAACTTTGAACTCAATTTCCAGCTCTCCGGGCAGAGTTCAGCAAAAGTTAGATACATGGTATTGATCAGCATAAAAAACTGTATCAGATGACATAGCCAAATTTTGAGCTCAATTTTCAGCTCTCCGAGTGGAGCTCAGCAAAAGTTAGACACAGGATATTGATCAGCATAAAAAACTGTATCAGATGGCATAGACAAACTTTGAGCTCAATTTCCAGCTTTCCGTTCGGAGCTCAGCAAAAGTTAGATACAGGATATTGATCAGCGTGAAAAGCTGTATCAGATGGCATAGGTAAACTTCGAGCTCAATTTCCAGCTTTCCGTTCGGAGCTCAGCAAAAGTTAGACACAGGATATTGATCAGCATAAAAAACTGTATCAGATGGCATAGACAAACTTTGAGCTCAATTTCCAGCTTTCCGTTCGGAGCTCAGCAAAAGTTAGATACAGGATATTGATCAGCATGAAAAACTGTATCAGATGGCATGGTTCTCCTTCCAAACACCGTGAACACCCTCAAAATATTCGCTTGTTTAAAACTTCAAAAAATTTGTCCCAAAAATTGAAAATTCATAGGAAGATGAACAAAAAAGTTGTGATAACTTGAAATTTTTTTGTAACGGACCAATTTGAGACAAAGACAGAGAGACTATTGATTGATTTTTGACGTCATGTAAACATTTCAGCAATATTCTAACAGTGGTTCCATTCTTGATCGTCACCATTGGTATCGATGACGCCTTCTTGATTCTAGCCGGATGGCGGCAATCCACGTAAACCACCCAAACCTTCCATCTCTCTGTACCTCAATTTCTATTTCCAGCAAAGGTGAATCGCTCGAAGTCCGTATGGGCGAATCGGTGGCCATCTCTGGCGCATCGGTCACCGTCACCTCAATCACCGACGTCGCCTGCTTCGCCACCGGTCTCTTCTCCAACATGCCCGTCGTTCAACTCTTCTGCCTTTACACAACAATCGCGTTGGCTGTCGATTTCGTGTATCAAATGACGTTTTTCACCGCGTTTGTGGGGATTGTTGTTAGGAAACAGGTGGAGATTGAAAATGAGATCCAGAAAAATGAGGATAAAGAGGATCGGATCAAGGACAAAGATTTTTCGACGTCCTCAATTGTTTCGATATTATCAATTGTGCCGGCGATTGTTCAAGAGCCTCAAGAGAGAAGCCTTTTAGAGATATTTATTGATTTTCTTCACACAACTTTTGCCAAAATTGTAGTGCTCGTGGTGTTTTTTATACATATAGCGGTGAGTACCATGAAAAAGTGACTTTTTTTTCGGGTACCCGTGTTACTTTTACGGGTACCCGAATGTTTATTCGGGTATCCGCCTGATTTTACGGGTACCCGGGTGATTTTTACGGGTATCCGGTTTATTTTTACGGGTACCAGGATGTTTTTTCGGATACCCGGGTAATTTTTATAAATACCCGGGTAATTTGACGGGTACCCGAGTGATTATTCAGGTGCCTGGTTGATTTTTACAGGTACCCGGGTGATTTTTATGGGTACCCGGGTAAATTTCATGGGTACTTGGGTGAGTTTTTATGGGTACCCGGGTCATTTTTCGGGTAGCCGGGTGACTTTTACGGGTAGCCGGGTGATTTTAATGGGTATTCAGGTGATTTTTCGGGTACCCGTGTTACTTTTACGGGTACCCAGATGCTTTTTCGGGTTCCCGGGTGATTTTTCGGGTAGCCGGGTGATTTTTACGGGTACCAGGATGTTTTTTCGGGTACCCGGGTAATTTTTATAAATACCCGGGTAATTTGACGGGTACCCGAGTGATTATTCAGGTGCCTGGTTGATTTTTACAGGTACCCGGGTGAGTTTTTATGGGTACCCGGGTCATTTTTCGGGTAGCCGGGTGACTTTACGGGTACCCGGATGCTTTTTCGGGTTCCCGGGTGATTTTTACGGGTATCCGGTTTATTTTTACGGGTACCAGGATGTTTTTTCGAGTACCCGGGTAATTTTTATAAATACCCGGGTAATTTGACGGGTACCCGAGCGATTATTCAGGTGCCTGGTTGATTTTTACAGGTACCCGGGTGAGTTTTTATGGGTACCCGGGTCATTTTTCGGGTAGCCGGGTGACTTTTACGGGTAGCCGGGTGATTTGATGCCTGGGTGATTTTACGGGTACCCGGGTTATTTTATGGGTACCCAGCTCGGGTACACGGGTAATTTCTACGGGCACTGAGTGCTTCTTCGGGTGGCCGGCTAATTTTTTCGGGTAGGGTACCTGGCTGATTTTACGGGTACCCGGGTGGTTTTTACAAGTACCCAAGTGATGATTCGGGTACCTGGGTGATATTTCAACTACCCGTGTTATTTTTACGGGTACCCGGGTCACTTATTGGGTACCCGGGTGATTTTTACGGGTACCCGAATGTTTATTCGGGTATCCGCCTGATTTTACGGGTACCCGGTTCATTTTTATGGGTACCCAGATGATGAGAACTAATAGATTCACTTTATCCAGATTTGCCTCTCCCTTGTCTCCCACGTCAACACTGACTTTGACATGGAAAATCTCTACCTCGAAGACTCGCCTCTTACCGAAATCTCTCGTCGCATGCAAAACTTTGTGCTCGGCGAAGCATTCGTTGTCAACTTTGGCGTCTATCCAATGCCCGATTTCTCCAATGACACAATTCTGGAAAAATTCAACGAGCTCATTGCGAAGCTCGAAACGATGCCACGATTCAGTGCGGGACCGGAGAATACGAATTTGTGGACGAGGGATTACGCGTATGCGATTGCTTTTTGGGGAGATCCGGAGGATTTTTGGGAGAAGGAGGAGATGTATAGTAATATACAGGAATATGATGTTGATGAGAAGTTTATCACTATTGAGTGAGTTTTTAAATTTATTTGAAAATCCTTGAAAATAAAGCCTAAAAAATGATTTTTCATTTTTTTCGAGTCATTCGTTAAATTTTGTGAGCATCAATAATCTTTAATACCAAATCAAACCTCCTGATAACGATCCTGAAGTCCGAATTGTCCAGGAACTTCTCAGAAAAAAGTTATATGCCATCAAAAATGCCTGTTTTCAATCATTTCACTGTGTATTTTGAGGTCAAACTTATACCAATCGATAGCAAATTTTATGCACAATCGATTTAGCACATTTTAGAACCCAAATCACCAACAAACTGAGAACGGTTCACCCTCTTCCTGGTCGCACAAACTAAAACACAAAAAAAAACGCTAAACATGTTGAAAACGAGCATTTTCAAAGGCGCATAACTTTTTAGACTACAGGATCGTGATCAGGAGGATCGATTTAGTACATATACAAATTTTCATCAAAAGTTAAGTTCCGACATGTCCCTTTGAATTTCTCAAAAAATCTCTTAAAATACTATAATTCTTCATTTTTTATATAAAATTAACGTTCTAGAAATGATCAGAATGAAAAGTTACCCTATAGTTTAGCTAACTATGCGATATTTGGAAGGTTTTCAAAAATTGCAAATTAATCGTCTGAAAACCTATCAAAAATTTAAGAAATTCTGGCTAAAACAGTTCAAAAAACAACCCACCTTCATTAAAACGAAAATTCATAGCAATTCCACTGGTCAGCCTGTAATCGATGGATTCTTCTTCACAATTACCTATCACAATTTCTCAAACTTCTTGGAAGTCGAAGATTTCCTCAATGATCGTCGTAAACTTCTCGCGAGCTATCACGAATATTTCAACATCACCTCGCATCATCCCTTTGAGAAGGTTCCAACCGAAAGTGCCGCTTCCGCTCCAGCTAATTTCATCTCAACATCAGTCTCGGGAATTGTTGTGATGTCGATTTTAGTGCTGATATTTGTGATGAATTTCGAGGCGATTATATCGGTTGTTGTGTCGATTGTCTCGATTTGTCTTGGCATTGTGGTTTACTTGCATTTATGGAATGTGAATTTGGATGCGGTGTCGTTGATTTCGATGTTGATGTCGATTGGATTTTCAGTTGATTATTCCGCTCATGTTTGTTACCACTACTTCGCGCATGTTCATATAGATGTGAGTTTGAAGAGGAAGTTTGGTCAAAAAACAGAAAAGTTTTCCAACTTAGATAGCTATTTTCTCAATTTTAGGTGGTTTAAGAAAGTCTAAAATTCAATTTTAGAGCAGTTTTAAGTTCAATTGGGAAGTTTGTGAGCTCATGGATTTGACATATTTCAAAAATCGCTTTTTGATTCTTTATAATTTTTCCCATTTAATTTTTCGATGGATAAAATTTATATCATGTTGATCAGGTGACAGGATATCACTTGTGAAAAGGTAATTCAAATTTAATTTTTCGGTGGATAAAATTTATATCATGTTGAACAGGATATCACTTGTGAAAAGCTAATTCAAATTTACTTTTCCATGTAAAATTCAAATTTTCAGTGAGAATATCAGCCTTTAATATTTAGTGATGCTTCCGATTTTAGCTTACACTAAAGGATGCTGCTTTGATAGTTTTTTTATTAATGAAATTTGAACATTCATTTTTAAGAACAGTTTCATTGAAACCTCTCTCGAAAGCTAATATAATTTTCCAGAAAACCAAGAAAATTTTAATATTTTCAGTAACTTTACTGTTCTGTGAGATCTCCATGACATAACTATTAACAAAATCCTGAATTAACTGTTTCGTGAATTTCTTTTTCAATTTTTAAATATGTGAGTTAGAGAAAGAGTTTCATTTTCAGCTTTTTTTCTTTGTAGTTAATTTTACTTTTTGAAACAGTCTCGGAAGTAAATCATCTGCTAAAATGAAGGAATTTAAATTTTTTGTAAAGGACCGAATGAAAAAATCAACGAAGTTAAAAGTTATATGAATTTTTCTTTCAAACTTTTCATCTGAAACTTTCTAGTTTTGAAGTTTACAGGTTGATTTTCAGAAGTTGAATAGTTTTTCAAACCATTAAAACTCCTAAAACTTACAGGATCAAGATTTTCAGCTTAGATAGCTATTTTCCTGTTTTCAAGTGATTCAATATCAAAAATTCAACAGGAAAAACGTTTCATTTTCAAAGTTCTAAATTTTCATTTACCTCCTGAAACAGTCTCGGAAATAAATCATATGTTAAAATGAAAAAAATTTCAAAGTTTTTTTAAGAAAATTAAAATTTATATGAATTCTTCTTTAAATTTTCACCTGAAACTTTCGAGTTTTGAGTTTTACAGGTTCATTTTCAGAGTTTAAGTAAACCCATTGAAACTCCCAAAACTTACAGGAAGACCATTGGCGAACTCACAACTATGCTGAGACCAAAGATCGACTTCTAAGCACATTCCGCGGTGTCGCATGGCCAGTAATGCAGAGCGGTTTGAGCACAATTATAGGTTGAGCTCTTCATCTCTTCCACCTCCACCATCCACTCATTTTTCCAGGAATGTTCCCCTTGATGTTCGTTCGTGCCTACGTTGTCGCCGTTTTTTGGAAAACCGTAATTCTAGTCGGTATTCTTGGCATGCTTCATGCTTTGATTCTCCTTCCAGTCATCTTCATTCTCACTCACGACGTTAAACTTTTATTCAGAAAACGTCAAAACGTTCGGGATATCGAACTATCTTCCTAGACGTTCTAGGAGTGTTCAAAAACACAATAATACGGGTAGAAAATATTTTAGAAAAAATATATAAATAAATTCCTTCATGTATAATATACATAGACCGGTGCATATAAAGTATCTCAAATTCCTTTCAAATATACATGACTATCCAAAGTTTAGAAAATATTTACATTCACAATCAGCAACATTTGCCCTTTCTCCTCCTTCCCGAACCATCATCATAATCATCATCGACGAGTTGAATGGATCGATTCGCAAAAGGCGGTGCATTCTGCGCATTTTCACGACTACGTTCAATCATTTCTGAAATACAACACTCATCGAAATTATTTGATTCATTAAAAAACTTACTTTCAGACAATGCTTCAAAGGCGTTGGTAATTCCAATATTCTCCATGGCCGATGTTTCCGTATAAATCGCATTTTCAGTTTTCGCATAGGCTTCCGCTTCAGCCTTTTCTACTGTTCGTTCGTTTTCGAGATCGATTTTGTTGCCAATGATCATGAGCACAGCTGAATCGCCAAGAGCAGCGCGGAGCTCACGAACCCACATTTTAACCTGGAAATCAATAGGGTAAACGAAATTGGCGTTATGTAAAAATTTAGATGAAGATTTAAGGAAGGAATTTTTGATTTTTTCCGGTTCGTTTGAAAAAAATATCAATTTTTGTCTGATTCACTAAAAACCAAATTTATCTTCTGTTTTTTTGGATACAATTTCAAAATTTGAAGCTTATTTTTTCATGTTGAGTATTCTTAGAACTTGAGGTTCAAACTGGTTTTTGATTTTTAACTTTCACAGTGAAAAACATCGTGACCACAAGTTGAAAAAACAGATCGAAACTGCAAGAATACAACATTTTGATCATTTTCTGATCGAAATTTTTTTTTTTTTTTCAAACAAGCAGGTAATTTCAGTATTTTTGCTATTAATTTTAATTTTCAAATCGAAATTTTTTGAAGTTTTGTATATTTTAAGGTTTTAACCATGCTTTCAACTTTCAAACTCTAAAACAGGTAAATTCTCACCTTTTCAAAAGATCTTTGATCTGTCACATCAAAAATCAACAAAACCCCATTACTTCCTCTATAATAAATCGGACCGAGTGCATGATAGATCTCCTGCCCAGCCGTATCCCAAATATTCAATTCCACCTCATTCTCATCGATGCGCAATTTTTGAGTTTGAAAACTGGCCTGAAATTGATTTTGAAAATGTGAAATTTTTGTGCTCTGATAAGGGAGCTTACCTGGACTGTTGTAAGATGTTCACTATTGAACTTGTTCTTCACATATCTCATCAACAATGATGATTTTCCGACAGCTCCCTCGCCAAGTAGCACAACTTTGAACTTGAATTCTCTCACCTCCTCATTTGTAGGCATTTAAAACCGTCTGAAAAACACAGTTTTTCAGATTAAAAATCGATAACAAATATTATGAAATGTTGATAAACATTATAGCAACACTATAAAAACTCGATGTGAGGAAAAAATAATTTAGTCAAGAGATCTCAAAATAACAAAGAAACCACAGTATTATAATTGTCCTGATTGAACAATGACGATTGGAAGTTTTGGCTTGTTATTCGCTCCTGTTGGCACATTTTCGATTTTTCGCACTGTTAGCATGCCATCAAGAACTCGACCTGGAACAAAAGTCAAATAATGAAACGCTAGAAATCCAATAAAAAAAAGAAAACTCGTTTTCAGCACTGACCGGTCAACGGATTTTATACAGCAGCTTTCGTAATAGTGATAATATAAAATGTGATAAAATGTGATATTCTCCCTCAGTTATCCTTGTTGATAAGGAGGCAATGAAGTTTTTCGTGATTTTTTCAACTATTTTGATTTCTTGCGTTTTTTCGCAAACTTTAATTCCATGGATGTATGGACAATACGGGATGTTGAACCCTTATGAGCAATATAAAACTACAACTGCGTCACCTTCAGAGTATCATGAGAGATATTCGTAAGTTTCAGAACTTCTATGAAATAATGGGACGTGTTTTTTTAAAAGGAATCTTGGATGGCGCACAACAGAAGGTGGTGACATTTATCACAACTACAATCCATATTCATCATTCTTCGTTCTTCAAAAATCTACTTATCCATAATTTTTATATTTTCAAACAAAATGCTATTTATTTTTAACTTATTTGCAATAAAATCTTACCGAAAACCACATGTTTGTTATCCAAAAAATCAGTCGTTGCGCAAGTGATGAAAAACTGGCAACCATTCGTGTCCGCTCCAGCATTCGCCATTGACAACATTCCTGGTCCAGTGTGTTTTAGATCGAAGTTTTCGTCGCGAAACTTGGCGCCGTAGATGCTCATCAAACCTGTGCCATCACCCTGAAACAATACAACAATTGAGAAAAAATATTTGGAAACATTTTAAACGTACATGAACGAAATCTCCGCCTTGGATCATGAAATCTTTGATAACTCGATGAAATGTGCTATTTTTATAACCATTTGGAACTCCATCTTTTTTGTATTCACCAGTGCAGAATTGCCGGAAATTCTCTGCTGTTCGCGGTGTCACATCGGCAAATAATTCAATCTGAAAAACCAGAAACTTTGAAATATTCAAAAAATCGCTTACCACAATGGTTCCAATGGGTGCTCCACCAGCAGTGACTTCTAAAAATACAATCGGATTGTCTGGATGTCTTAGTTGTTCCGCGAATTTGTCGTATTCCGTCATTTTTGCTGAAAAAATAATTTTTTTTTTCGAAAAAAAAAATGAAAAAATAAAAAAAGTGGGCGGGGTTATGCACTATGCGGCGCGTGCACTTTAGGCTCCTCCCACTTGACCTGTGCGGCAAGTGGGAAATATTTTTTATTTTTTACACTTTTTTCATGTTTTTTTGAAGAAAACTTCAAAATTTTCGTTTTTTGAAAAACTTAAAGAATAGAGAAAATTAATACGCATATTTTGATATACTTGTGATGCCTTAAAAGTTCTTATAATTGCTATTATTTTCAGAAATTTCAGAATGTCCAGACGAAGTGGGAAAGCGTGAGTTATTCAGGGAGTATTTGTAAAAATTGAAGTTTTCAGGTCTGCACACATCTCGCACGAAGAGAATAATGATGAATTGATCGACGAAATTAACTCCTTCCATGCCAAAGACAGAGAAATCAAATCTGGAGCATTATATAAGAAAAGAGTTAGTGTTTTCGAAGTGTTCTTCATTTTCATTTAATTTTAGAAGTTTGACCGTCCTGAGGAGCTACTAAACGTTGAAGCCGAAGCGTCAGATAGCAGTGGAGATGAAGATGGATCAGATTTTGACGATGACGATGAAGACATCAATGGTAAATCAGAATTACCTGAGAATCCACCATTTTCAACTGATTGCAGATATCACTGATAACAAATGGGGTAAAAAACGTAAAGATTTCTATGGTACCGGGTTCGTTGATAAGGATTGGGGTGGAATGAGAGAGGAGGAGATGGAAGAAGCTCAATTGGAAGAGGAAGATGCGTTGACAAGACAGAAGTTGATGGACAAATCAACGGCAGTTATCGCGGATTTGTTCGACGATGATGATGAAGACGAAGATGAACAAGATGATCAGACAGTTCAGGTAAGATTTATAATTTCTGGTTTTCAACTATGTGGATGAACTTGTGATGTCGAATTTCTTCATTGTTTTTGGATAATACTGCGAAGTTTTTGTCGAAACATATGCAGAAGTTTTTTTATTTAAATGAAAACATTAAATACTTACTGTTCTGAAGAAACAATTAATGTAAAATTCTTGAAGCTTCAAATTTCAAGAAAAACTCAAATTTCAGTGATATCAACGGCAATAATTTTACTTGAACATAATTCCAAATTTCTAGATTTTGTTTCCGTGCCATGAATCGAATTTTTCTCAATTCGAAACTCCTAATTCTTCAAACAAAAAGTTTATCATAATCCATCAAATTCATTTATGAAGCTCAAAACATCACTATAGGCTTAATAGAGATTATAAACACCAATAAAACTAATCCCTTTTTCGAGAATTGTTGCTTTTTTTGTAATTTTTCAAACAAAGTTTCATAGAACAATATTTCCAGGTCGACACAGCGCTCGAATTCAATGAGACGAATGCGAAAAAAAAGAATAAAAAGACTGTCAAACTTGTGGAGCAATATGAAGCTAGAGTGAGTTGAAACTAATTGTTTCAAATTTGTTTGTTATTTTTAAAATACGAAAAAATCCAAAATGTTGCCATTATTTTTTAAAAAACCATCTTTCTCACATTTGCGTTCGTTAGATTGCGCAAGATAACAAAATATGTTGTTTCGATTGATTGGTGAGAATGACAAGCAACAATGATGATGATGAAGATGAAAAACGAGTTTAGGACTTTTATGATTCCCTAAAAGTGGCAGGCAGCTATTTATTTTGATCCTTCTCTCTGTTCTGTAATTGATAAGTTTTATTTGCATTATTGATAAATAGCCGGGGAGGGTTTTATTCATAGATAACGAAGTTTACAATGGGAAAGTCACATTTTCTAAGGAAATTCGATTTCCTATTAAGAAGATCTTGATCTTTTCAGCTTTAAATTGCAGTTTTTATAATTAAACATTTTCGATTCACCGTAAAACTGGTTTAGTTATTGCTTTTTCCATGTTCAGTGAATAAAAAACCGATCTTATTTCTCACGTGTTCATTTCTTTATCGATTCTTGTTCGCTGAAATTCACACTTTTCGTATGGTTGTAAAACTGCTCGCATTGTTTGTAAAACGAACAAAAAAAAATCGCAAAGTAAACATAAAACTTTTTTTGCTGTTTCCAGAAACGAATATTTGATTTGGTTGTAAAACCGTTGGATGGAATTATCAAGGAACTTCCGGAGAAATGTGCGTTGAAGGCTCAATTGGTTTATGTTGCGCAGACTTATGCGGCGTGAGTTTCTTTTTTAATTATTGGAAAACAAATATATTAAAAGAATCAAAATTATTATGAGAAAAAAAAACGGAAGAACAAGTAGTTCTGATTTTGTCATTGAAACAAAAAAATTTTGATTTCATAATAAAAATACGGAAATTTTCTTACCAGGAAGTACGAAAAATATAGTTTTTACTTTGAAATTTATGTTAAATAAGTTCCCTGTTCTTAAAAATTCATGTACTTCTTGTTTTTTTTGCTACATATAAAATTAATTTCGCCATTCTCCTTGCTAAAACAAGTCATGTGTAAGACTTGAAATCTGCGCTCATTTATATTCAAATGAGATGAGAAAGAAATGTTTCTTCTTCTAGGTATTTGATGAATGTGGCATATTTATTGAAGTTACGAGCGGATCAATTGAAGCGCGAAAAGTTGGAGGATCCACTGATTGATTTGCATCCAGTTGTTGATTCGTTGAAAAAGTTGCATAAGGTGAGATTTTTTCTGAAACTATTTGACGAGTTCTTCATGTTCCGAATTTCAGAGAATAGCTGAATGTGAAGACTTTCTTCATACGAATTCCGAAAAGCTTGATGAATTGAAATTGTGGGTAGAAGAGGAAAATAAGGAAAAATTCGCGGAGTTATGCGAGAAGATTGGAGGTATTGTTTTGTCAAAGAAGAAGCTCGCGATTAATGAGAAGGTAATTAGAACTTGAAACATTTTTTTTTTGAAAATAATATGTCCAATGAAATTATTTTCTTAAGTTCAAACAGCTGGCGAAGTAGAAAGTCCATGTTTTTATGCGCAAAATTTTGTTAATTGCGTTCTAAAATTTTTTATCAGAAAACAAAAAACACGGCTATTATGTGTGCAACGAAACAATGTTAATTATATAATAAAAATAGCTGAATGTTCTTTGACTCTGATTGTATTCAAATCACAATTATTTTTTTCCAGAGCTTGGAAGAAACCTCGAATGAAGAGAAACCTCGTAACTTCACTGCCATTGATGATTCGGAAGCGAAGCGAAAAGCCAACGAAAGAGTCGCTAAAAATAAGGAGTATCATGATAAACGAGGAAAGAAGAAGGCGACAATCAGTAAGGTGAGCATATTATTTTCTAATTTTTATAACGAACAAAAATGTTCATTTTATTTATTCATTGCTATACAAAGTTCATAAGTAATTCTTCTCATTTTCCTCTTCTTTTTCTACTGAAAAAAGAAGAGAAAAGATACTAAATTAGATGTATTTCCCTTGTTTTTTGTTCGTTTTTTTCAACGGAAGACTTTATATACAAAAACAGGTGCATAAAATTGCAGCTGTAATGAAATTTATATGAAAAATTATGTGAAAATGTTCAATATAATGTGTTAAATTAGGTCGCATTTCCCCTCTTCCTTCTCCATTTTTTATTTCATTTGCATTTTTTAAGAAAATCTCTCAAGAATGTTGGAATAAAGCCAAGTAATTGGCGTTTCATTTTTTTTATTAAAAAATATAAATCTTTTTTATTTCAGACTAAAAATAGAAAGAAGGTTCGAGCGATTGAGAAGCGAGTCAAATCGCAAATCGGAAATGTTCGACGAGAAATGCAAAAGTACACTGGAGAAAGTGGTGGAATTCGAGCATCGACTATCAAATCGACGAAACTTATTGCGTAAAGAATGTGAGTTTTTATCTTGAACAGCCAAACTTTTGGCCGCACTCATATGACCTGTTGTGCTTTGAAAAACAGAAAAAAAAAGTTCGCCGTATCTCTCCACCTTTCTAGCAATACGAACGTTATCAATTATAAATGCTTGTTGAATGCCAAATTTGATTTTATGTTCAGGTGTTTTTGAACACTTGTTTTTTGGTTTTCTGAGAAAATTAAAAATTTCACCTGTGTATGAGGAAAAAAGTTTGTGCTTTAACCCATAGAACCCTCTCACGATGTGTGTGAATCACACACCATTGTATACTTTTTATTTGGCATAGTGAAAACAATTTCAGATTGGTCTGACCTTTGGTAACCTAAACCACATCCACAAATTGTCAGTGTATCATGTTTCTCATGTCACCTTTCTGTAATTATGATACTATGCAGTTGGCAGACAATTTTTATTGGATGACCTAATACCCAGTGTAATGTTGATGTCATCAAGATACTGTAGTATGATTTTCTCACCGAAGTATGACTCACGTCGAATGTATTTTCTAGATTTAAACTGTGATTCGAAAGCGCCGGAATGTTTCATCAGTTTTTGGATTTGCGGCGAAACTATGTAGAAAAATTCACTCCGATCTAGTTTCCAAGTTTTTTGATAACAAACCTGACCAGTTATCTTATTGGAGTTTTTCTCTAAACCTTTACTCAATGCTAAATTTTTATATTTTAAAAAAAATATAGCAGAAAAACGTACGAGTTTTTGTCTACTTCATCAAACTCTAATTCAATTTTTTTTTTCAAAATTTTCTCACACAAAAACACAAAAATTCCCATGTTCTCAAATCATTATTTAAACGTTTTGTTTGTCAAAATATGTACAATTTCAAAATGACCTGACCTGAGGTAACCTAAACCTCCTCCACAAATTGTCAGTGTATCATGTTTCTCATGTCACCTTTCTGTGATTATGATGCTATCGGGTTTACTGTAGATTCGATTGTCTAGCAAGAGCTTGTTCGATAATGAGATCATGTGATACTGATTACAAAAGGTCGTACGAAGAAAAGAATATTTGCAGTCAAATGGTTATCTATTGTTTTTTACGTTCAAAGTACATATTATCAAGACGAAAATTATTCAGTGAATGGGTTCAAAAAACCTGAACATCAACTTGAGTTTTCATTTTCAATGTTAATAGAACGTGCAAGTACTTTGTGTACTGTAACGAGTTGAACTTACAAGTTTCATGTTCAGAAAGCTAGAAAATTGCCAGGAGATGTATCAAAAGTACATTATACCATGAAAAGTTCAAATCATGCGACTTTAGTTATTTCTGATAATATATTATTTTAATTGGATATATATTTTTGCTCCCTAGGGAGATTGCATTCGATTAAAGATGTCATACTGTAAAGCAATCTTATTGTTCTCTACAAACAAAATATCGACAAAAATGATTAGATTAGGGAAAAAATTTGTTTTATCAAATGTTCAAAGTTTTCTGAAGCGAAGCGTATTCGTTTTTTCCAGTCCGATTATTTTTATATTTTGTGCAGAAAAAGGAGCAACAAAAAGAGCACTCTTTATTAGCAGAGTGTAAAGTACTTGCGAACAGAGACACAGGTTTAGGTAGAAACCTTTATTGAGTAGTTTAGATCTATTACGTCTCTACACAACACAGAGCCCTTATCACCATCATAATCATCATCAGCTGCTCTTTTTGCTGATTTTCTACAACATTTTCCTTGCCTCTTTATATGTGTCCTTATCGATTTTCTTCAGTGCTCTGATCATATTTTTGTTCTTATTTTTTCATTTCCTGTGTTCGCACACACCTAATTGTTTTCTTTTTGGCATGCTCTGGCAGTTTTTATGACTATATGTTTTTAGTTGTCTGATTAGATTTTATGAATTTTGCAGTTACTAGAAGGAAGACAGGTGGGTCGAAAAAGGTGAATCCAACCTGATAATTATGAGGATTAGACGTAAGGATTTGAGAAATATGAGATTTTCGTAAAATTGGGATTTTTAATTTGGAAAATTGCTAGTTGTAGGTTTCAACCTATAAACAATGCTTAAAAAAAATTCAAAGTATCAGTTTTTCTATGTGTGCGGCCATGATTTTTCCGAATTAGAGCTCGACTGAGCCACTTTCGTGGAAACTTTGAAGCTCCAACTTGATAACTTCATTTTAACAAGTTGTGTAACCCGAAATATTCCCCGTTTCTTATAAGTAAACACGCCTTTATTATCCATAAAACTCATAAACAATTCATTTTTTTTTCAGATCTCACGCCTTCCGTTCAAGAATCCATCAAAAATCAACTTTTCTCTTATGTTTTCCGTTGTTATATGTTTTTTTTGTTATTTGATAATTGTTACTGTTTAAATGTTTTCCATTTTTTTTTTTGAATAAGACGAATCGAATGAAGTTAACGAGCACCTTCTCGTTTTCTCCTTCTCCTTCTTCTTCTTTCGCCTTGATCGCGCAGGCAGGTACCCCGCCTCGATGTCAGCTTAGAAACAGAAGAAGAAGAGGGAGAAAACCTGAGGCGCCTGTTTTTTTTCTCTCTCTAATTATGGTTGCCATGTGCACAGAATGATCGGTTGAATTTCCGATTCTGATATCTCTTGTTATTACTACTTTTTCTTTGTTATTGTTGTCTTGTATATGTTTGTTGTTTTTGTATTTTGCCCGGAGATTACGAAATTTGTACTTGGATGTAGCTTTTCAGCAAGGGATATTTCTGAAATTGCTGAAATTTTATTTTCGCTCGTGAGTCATTTTTTGGACCTTAATTTGAGAAATTTTAAAGTTTTTACCCAATTTAGTATGCGAGAATGTCACATCTTAGACTCAAAAATCGTGTTAAAATTTCAAAAAGTCGAATTTCTAATAATTTTGAAGAGAAAATTTCGATTTTTTGAGTTCAACCGGAAATCTGATCGTGGTATGCTTTAGAGATTTCATTAGAACCACAAAAAATAATTCATTTTGAAAACTAGGCAAAAAACAAGTTTTTTAGCTTTGCTCATATGAAAAAAGTCTTCACCAGATCAAAGTTTTAAAAATTCTGCCTGTTTCTGGAACAATTGGCACCAAGCTCCGAACACAACCTTTTACCGAGCAAAAAATCGTAATATTTTCTGAAATTTCAGAGATTTTTTGAATATCGTTTCACGAAATTTGGGAAACGTTTCGATTTGTAAATATAAGTTAAGTTATTTTACCATTTTGTGATCTGAAAATTCCTAGAGAACGATTTCGCCATTTAATTCCAGCTGGAGCAAGCTTTTTTCAACCTCGACCTTTTCTAATCACGGTCCCACGCTATTATGTTTACTTTTTTTTGTTTAGCAAAGTATAAACAATTTCGAAAATAAATCTGACCTGAAGTCACATAAACCACCTCCATAAACTTGGCAAAATCTCATATTTCTTCCATTCCCTCTCTAAGGCTATGATACTGGCACGCAGATGGCAAACATCTGTATAACAACTGTTTGGCTCCGCCCATTCGTTTCCGATTTTTGTGTCATTTTACGAAAATTAAAAGCCAGGAGTTGGCTGCTTCTAAATTTCGAAGTCAGGGGTTTTTTCTCATTTTTTTTTGTCTTCTTCGTAAAATACAAGAAGAGAAAAACGTTCCCAGATTCCCAATTATCGTTTTGAACAGTTCTTTTCAGGCTCTTGAGTTCCAATTTTCACCATGTTCTTTGTAAGAATTAGTTAAGCTCATATGCAAATTACTTTTTTACTCCATAGCATTTTCCCACAGTGTACAGTGCTTGAAACGCAGAGACACCCCGAATCGATACAAATCAGAGTGTTTCTCTACGTCTCTCATGCACCCAAATTGGGCGCTGTGACTCAGACGCCAAAAATGTGTACACGAATCACCATATGCAATATATTTCTCCCCCTTTTCCTTCCCTTTTTCTCCTATTATCACCTGCATTCCATTTTCGTTCGTGCTGAAAAATCGTGTTGGCTCCATGGCTTTGAAAAATTGCACCTAATTTCATATTGGTTTCTTTGTTCTTATGGTAATATTCTAGGCCATTCTGAACATTTTCTTTGTTTGAAAATGCTCTTTGTGCACTTTTTCATACGAACAAAGAGAGGGATGAAATTTGAAATTAAAGATGGAAAGTTTAAAATTTAAATCGATTATGATTCATCACATTAAAATCTATCATTATTTTTAATTATTTTATTTTATGATATTTTGTCATGTTCTGAATCAGCCGTTGCTGATCTTGCCCTAAATTCTGCTTCTAAGAAAATACTAGATTGACAGCTGAAAAAAATAAAAACTCATAGACTGCCTGATAATTCCCGATTATCTGCACGGATTTTCGTTGCGCCCTCTCTCAATTTTTCCTGTTTCATCATGTAGTTTTTGGCTCGAATATTTTTTGTGCTCGTGTAAATACAAACATGGGTTTATTTTTTCACTTCTTCAGTGTTATTGATCATTTTGGCGCCGCGTCATAAAGTAATTAGATATTAACGTGCTGCTTGGCACGATTAGTCACATAATTTTTTGTGTACTTACTCACTTTTGTGAACTTGGTTTTTAGAGAGAGAATTATGGTAATCTGCGCACTTTTTTATAATTGAGTTTGATTAGGTTTGATGATTTCCGGTTCATACCTCCACCGGAACCCTGGGTGGCTTATGTTCTAAGATGCACTCTGGGCTTGAAGTCCAAAAAACACTCTAAAAATGCACCCCAAAAAATTGATTATTTGTTTTTTGTGGGACCGGCTTCCGAAAATTTACACTCCATTTTTGCCGGTTCCCAAAAAACTTCAAAATACACCCTGGATTGGTATGACTCCGGTGGAGGTATGTTCCGGTTGTTTTTCAGTGCACGACTTAACATTGACGAATATTGTAGATCTGAAAATTCCAAAATTGAACCCAAAAAAAATTCCCTCCTCATAGTTCTACACATTTTCCTACAAAAGACCCCAAAAAGCGAACTCAAAACATCTTGAATTGTATCCAGCAAATCCCGGATTCAGACTCGTAACCAAGAATTCCGATTCAATTTATCACCAGTTACAATATTAAATGTTCTCCTACGAAAGTTTGAGTTTTCATCTAATCATTGAGTTCTGGATAATAACAGCCTTCTATGAATAAAGTACCGCGCACCTTTAATTATAGCCTCCCTTTTTGGTTATAATTAGTTCTGAGTTTGAGCATATGGTTTGATATTTACAACAAATTGGTTTCCTCCAAAAAAAATCGAATAATATTTTTGCATTTTCACATGTTTGTAAACAAGCCCCGCCCACGTGTTGGAACATATTCCCTTTCGTAGAAACCATTCCTTCTCATTCTTCTTCTCTTCTTTTGTAATAATAATGACGTTGCTCAGTGACTGCAACATTCTTTCATTTAAAAATCAGTTTTCTTCTGTTGGTTGTAAATATATATTGTTTTATAAAAGCGGCGCGAAAAATCAATTTCTTCTTATCTTCTGTTGGTCAGTTTTTTTTTGTTTTCACACAAGGAAGAAATTGGACTGAAATAGTTTTTCCCCTGTCGCCGAATCATATGTAGTATGTCATTATAGGATCGTTAGTTAGTTTTATGATATATATATTTTGTTCTCTGCGCTCCTTTTCAATGCGACGTCATCTTATGGTTTTGAGTGGGAGAAATATGAAGGTAAAGGGGTGTGTTTTGATTGAATCGCTTAGGCTTTCAGTGTGTACCCTATGTAGAAATCCAAAGCCTCACTGCACTGCTAAAAAAACATATAAGACTTTCACGAATATGTAACACGCGCTCTATTGATAATCTATAAGTTTTTGCACTGAAAATGGAATTCATGTTAATTTTCAATGTCAAATTCGAATTCTACGTGTAAAACTACGCCATCGAACTTTTATATCATGGTTTAACATGTCCTGATATTTACAAGCTTCACTATAAGGTTTTGAAATTCGAAACTTCAAATCCGAATTTTTTTAAACATGGTCTGAGCACGCTAATTCGGTTATTTGGCCTGGAAATCCAAACATGCCATTTTTAAGATCTAGAAATTCAAAACTCCTGTCTGTAGCCTTAGAATCCGAATTCGCAGTGTGAATGCTTCACTATAAGGCATTGGAATCTAGTATTTCGGTTCATGGCCTAGAAATACTGAAAATATCAGCTGATATTCCGCAAAACGGTTTATTCAGGAGTTCAGATTGCTAACTCTTTTGAGCTAGCTTTGTCTTATAAGCTTTTTGAGCCTTAACCGTTTCCAGTTTTGAAATCCGCTATAATTTTTGACGTCAAAAACTCTAGATCAGTTTTTTTAAAATTATTTTAAGCTCAAAATTCTGAAGTAAAGTGAATTAAAAACTATTGAAATTGGAGAAAGTTGGAAGCGATTTCATTTTCGAAACATTTCGAAAAATAAATAAAACATCCCCTCTACTGTTTCTCACTTCAAAACAAAAGTTCAATTTTGAAAATATGAAATCATTGAAGCCCAACAAAATCTTTCTCAATTTCTTGTTTTTTTTTCAATTATTGAGCATCAACGAGCATATCACCTGAGCTCATTCTCCATTACTATTTTCCCTTGACGTAGAATTTAATTTCTTTCTAAAATCTCTAGTAATCCCAAGATTTGTAGCAGCGCAAATCGCCTTGAAAGTATACTCCTATGTAGTTATCAAAACTTCTTCTTCTTCTTCTTGTATCTCCTACATGATTTTTTGCATTTCGCACTTGTCATTCAGCACTCACTAATTAGTCTCAGAAAATTATATATCTTTTCTTTAAAAACGGAAAAACTTTAATTAAAATGAAGGTTTGGTCTCTTCTTCTTTTCTCGTCATCCATCCTGCAAAAAATCTGTGTATTTTTTAATTTGTAGATTCAAAAAACATTTTTTTTGAACATGTAAAATTATGGGTTTCTTCTTCTTCGTTGGAGAGAAAAGTACGGTAGCTCAGCTCCCCCAGATTAAGTTAGATCAACTCGGGGAAAAATCGGCAAGCTTGCGACAGTTTGTCGCAAACTTGCGACATTCGGCTGTCGCAAGGCTTGCGGTGTTCTTGCGCCAATAGTCGCAAGCTTTGCGACATCTAGCAGCAAAACTACTGCACGGCTTGCGACACCCTTGCGCCAGAAAAAATGTGTCGCAAGTTTGCGATAAACTGCCGCAAGCTTGCGACAAGGGAAAAGCCTTGCGACACGCTTGCCGTTTTTTCCCCGAGAAGCTCCGCCTTTTTTGGGTCCAAAAACGCAACCAAAAAATAGACCTATTGAAAAGGAACAGTTTCTAATGAATCATTATTGTGTTGTTCAATTGCTTGTTTTCATTCTTGTTTGATTCTTCTCTCCAAACGCTGTTTTTCCCCAAATTAATTTTGATTTTTTTCAGCTTTTCTAGGTAGACTATCTAGCTTCGCCTCAAATTTATCAATATTCTTTTTATAATAAGCGCCTTGGGCTCGCAAATTAATTTGAACAACATTCAAAATGTCGATGAATCGCTCTTTAGGAGAAGGGAAAATTACCAAGGTTGGTTGGCCCTGAAAATTGTGCTGAAAATAATTTGACTTCTTTTTCAGATAACGAAAAAAAGTGCCATTTTGAATTGTGAACGTTTGGGCGCTGTAACTTTTCCGTTAAGCGCGGCTAATGTGAGCAATAATGATTGTAGTGATTTACGTGAAAAATATTCGGTGAGTTTGGGTATTATATCGACAGAATTTGGGGAAGGTAGAGTAAATGAAACGCGCTCTATTGAGAAAAACAGGATTATCAGTCCCATAGCGGGTTTTCAATGTTGAAGTCCGGTTTGTATCGATTAAAGTATCATGAACGAAGATCCGTGCAGCTGGTATTGCATAAGTTTGAGCTGGATGTTACGTAATTTCCAATTTTCCGTGTCGGAAGTGTCAAAAAAGTGACACAGGAAATGATTCTAATCTCATAATTGGTCCTTTGCACCTGCGAGCAACGCAATATTAACCGTTTAAGAGTTTTAAAACAAGATGGTTATCGAGGGATGATTGTCAAAAGATGATTGGTATATAGATGAGCACATGTTTCAATAGGGTGTGTTCAAAGTAAACGAGAAAATTCCAGGATTTACTGAAGGTCCTACCAATTTTAATTTCTGTTTCAGAAAAATTTCCGTATTTTTTTTTCTAAGAGTTGCGGATTCTAAAGTAGTCCGTTGAAGTCTTTAGGATTTTTAATCTCGAAAATCAATAGTACAATTAAAATTATGTTTTGTTCATTTTTGAATTTTTTGCATTTTCCCATACTTTAAAATAGAAATTCTGGATTTTGGCAACAACAAATCCAATTTTTTTGCTTTTTCGTACTCACGGCCTTTCTAAAAAACTAGATTTTTTATTTCGAAATTTGATTTTCGATCTCTCAAAGTAGTACAGTATACCAGATGCATATGCAACAAACTACTGTAACTGTCCACAAATGTTCGACAGCTGTACTAGTTTACAACGTTTTTTCTTGCTGCTGAACATTGAAAGTGCATTTTTGCCGCGCATTTGTGATATAGAAACGGAATACGGTATATCAAAACGAAAGGCGCTACTTGGATAATAGGCGGGAGATGCTTTTGAAGTTTGGGATTGAATAGAATGAAAAAGTTCAATAGGGACTTTTTAAAACATTCTAGTTAGTACTGTAACCCCTATTTTTCAGCAAGATGAGATGTTAATATTTACTGCTCAAAAGCAGTCTGGTGATAGTACAAATGCTCGTTATGTTGCCTCGTCTGTTGTAAAGCGTCGTGAATTATTATCATGTACTGGTAAAATCGTGGAATGTTATGAAAAGTGAGTCACAACTTCATTTTTACGAAAAACCGCTCTGAAATTACAGATTTTGTTATGGTGTAGCTAATAAATATGGACGTGTTTTTATTCCGTATTCTGCTCGTATTGAATCTAATAATGTGTCGAAAGCGTGGCTTGGTAAAGGAGCGGAAATTAATCGTGCTGTGAATTTGAAGGTTTGTTCGAGTTTTTGCTCGAAATAGTGGGGATTTTGAAGAGAGTTATGAGATAATGTAGCTCCGCCCCTATCCTGAAAAATATAAGTTAGTAATAGTGATATAACCTGTTCTAGATTTTTAATTAGATTTTATCGAATTTTCTTCAATTTTAGAAACAACAGGTGAAAAACTGATCTTTGAGTTGACCGTGTTCTTTTATTTATTTATTTAAATACGTTGGGGACAACGTGTGGAATACACAAAAAAAAAATTACAATACATAAAAAATAAAATAAAAGTTACAGGACCTAAGTTTTAAGAACCCAGGAAAGATCAGCGCAAGTAGTGTATGTGTAAATTTGGTCTGAAGTTTCAAATAGTTTTGGTTTGAACCGAACAAGCACGGTGAACGAAGAAATTCTTCCTTATACTTGATTTTGGGGTTCTGGAACTAATCTTTTGAAACTATCAACTCTAGGATTTAAAATTCGAGAAAAATCTATTCAGGCGTTACGTACCTTTAAAAAATCAATAAAATTTAGCTTAAAATGGCAATTTTCTGAGTATTGAGAGTTCCAGTCAAAAGCATTATTTTTTCTCTTGGAAACACTTGATAGCGAAAATTCACACTAAATTTACCAGAAAAAAATCGAATTCGAGTTTCCAGTCAGTTTCCCAGTTTGACAAAAATATCAACTCTGAAACTTTGCAGATTTTCCGTCAACCTGACATTAATAATTGTCGTTACGTTGCGTGGTCGTTATCATTATCCGATGCTCAACCATCCTTGTGTTTCCCCTCGAATTTGCCATCAATTGCGTCCTCAAATGGTCTTTCAACATTGAACGGAACGTCAACAATGGCGCGCCTACCTAGTACCAACGGTCAATTACGAGGTGCCGAAAAGATGCCTGAAATTGCCCGTGATCAAGTAGGAGTTATTGTGACGTTCAATAGTAGTGAAGAATGTAATGTTTATTCGGCGGTGAGTGGAAGATTTGCTCAAATTCTCAATAAAATTTTGCTTTTTTCAGCAAACCGGTTTAAGTCAAGTGAAGGTGAAGAGTTGGATGGAATTAGGTGGATTTGTGAAGTATGATGCGATAAAGTTGAAAAATTTATCAACTGAATCGAAAATTCATTGGGCTGCTCAAAATGTGACCGATATTGGATTTGTGAGTTTTTCCTTCAAATCAAAAACCCCTTCAAATTAATTTTGCAGATGTATGAAGTGCTTGAGGACAATAATGATGTATCTCGTCTTATTTTGAACGTAAAAGCCATTGTGAATCGTGTATCGTTGTCGTCGCGTGCCGCGTGGCTTTGGAACGATTACATTGGACGTATTTATGTGCCACCGGCGATATTTAACCGTAATTTGAGACCGTTGATGTGTGTTGAAATACGCGCGTTGTATACTGGAGCATTTGAGGATGTGCCATGGAGTGCATTGTCTGTGAAAGTGAGTTATGCGAGTTTACAGAGCACAAAACAGATTAAGAGCCTAAAATTAGGAAAAATGCCCGTATATTTGTTTTTGAAAGTCCTTTTTTGCTTAAAAACTGTGTTTGAAACGGAAAAATGATAGAAATTGAAAAGTTTAACCGCATTCATGTCTTGCCAAAATTTTAAAATCACAAATAAACTGAAATTCAAAAGAAGAACAAATAAATTCAAACAATCAAACAGAAATTGTTTTTCACAAAAAATATATTATCTCGTTTTGAACTATTTTAGATCATAAAATGGGAAATCATTTTTCGACAAAATTTTTGTCGGAAAACCGGAAAATATATCCTCATCATTTTCAGATTGTCGAAGCTGATCGATTCAATGAAGTTCGTATCAATAATTCGCAACTTTTATTGACCGATGATCAATGGACGGTGAAATTCATCCAATCGCAACCCCAAACGTTCTACGGTTTCATGGACAATCCGTTGTACGGTTCGGCTTTCATAGCGTGGACTGATTTGAACGACGGCGACACACCACCGCCACAAAATAGCAGATGCAGGTAAACTTTTTTTCACCTGAATGATTTTTCCACCTGATACTTAGATTGAAGTTTTGTTGAACTACGGTAGACGCAATTTTTCTACGTTTCAGAGCTACTGTCTACTTCCAACAACGTGATGGTAAACATGCGTGGCGTGCCGTTCTTGTCACACAACTCGATGAGAATAGAGACCCAATTAGTCCACATAACATGTACTTGAATACGGGAAAACGTATCACTCAAGAGCCATTTGCTGTAAGTTTTAAATTTTTTTTGTTTTAAGAGTGAGAAATGGGAAAAGCCGTCAACATGTGGAGAATATAATGACCCATAGTTGTATATCATGGACGGCTCTTTGATTCACATGTGCTCACATTGTTAGGGTGAAATAAACAAAGTTAATAAAGGAAGCACCCCCGACAAAAAGTTGTAAACATAAAGAGATCAAAAAAAGGGAGCTGGTCCAAAGTTCATTTTTTAACATATTTTTTAAAGAAATTATACACTTCAATTAAATGAGTTCAAAACTCAATTAGCCATTAATCAATAGGCGTGTAATCATTCTTCATCAAAATTTACTGTTTCAAAGTTTACTTATCTTAGAAGCATAGGATAGGGTGTAGTTCGGTATTCCGTTGGTTTAAGATGTATCAGAAAGGATTGGATCGTTTTCGACGTTGACAAGCTGAAGGTAACCCAGAATTTTTCTAGTCCATTGATTTAAAGAGCCAATTTTAAGACTACAGTAACTCGTAAAAAATCCTGACAAATTTCCGAGCAATTTCACCTGGAGCTTATAAAAGTGCGATGCTCAATGGGGCGCATGATAACGATTGGATTTCATGTTACAACTTGGTCTTATAGTAAGCGTCGTCTAGTTTCGTATTAAATCAGAGATTCTCTGTCACTGGATCGTGCTCAAAATGGTCATGGAAAACGACATATCAACACAGGATACCGTTTTTAGTCGACTCGATGTTGAATTTCCGCCGTTGGACGTGAAAGTTCGTCAGTTTTTCGAGTATTTTTCAAGATTCTTCAATTTACTACTACAGTACGGCTTAGTTTTTCTGATCTTCAACTCCGGCAATTTTTTTTTTGAGAAAAAAATTGGTGCGCTTCTCCCAAATGTACTTCGCTCTTCTTCTTCTTCTTTTTATTTTTTCTGTCGTAAAAAGTTGTAAACTAGTGTTTATGTGTGACTGACACTTTTGGCTCTTTTCTTACTTTACAGTCGGCTCTGCCATACTCCGTTTTTTTTTCGTTAATCTGGTTTTGAACTAGTAGAGCTTATTACTTTTTGCTTTTTGTCGAAACTTGTTATTGTTGTCAGTAGCAGTAGCAGTAGCAGCTGATTAGGTGTTAGCGAACGTAGATGACCGTAGTAGAACAGAATGCACCGCCCATTTCTTTTTTTTCGATTTCCTCTCCGCCCGGTGTTTTTTGTCTTCTTCTTCTTCTCCCTTCTTGCTCTTGTCTGCCTACTTTCGTCGAAGATTGATATTTATATACATATAATTTATTTTTTCTTTTCTTCTGTCAAGCATGAATTTCGACGAGTTCCGTTCCATTTATGGAAATCCGTGGAGCAATGGTGAAAATGTTTCGCAAGGTCAGATGATGCAATGTTCGACGCTTGAAGAGTATTTGATTTCGACGTCGAATGTTCCTGATGTAGTTCCGATCAATGAGAGGGAGATGAAAAAGAAGCAGAAAGAACAGAAGAAGAAGAGCAGTAGCAGCAGTAGCATTAGAAAACAATGGTCATTTTGGGTAATTTGTTGAAGGGGGGTACTGTAGTTCTGGAAAAGTACTGTACGATCGAATCTGGTTTTTGCTCTACTTCCTAGTACTAAACTAACGCGCTCTATTTTTACAGGTTATCAAAATTTTTGATGAAACACTTCATTTTTGCGGTTTTAAATGTTTCTAAACAAGCTCCTAGTCAGAACCCCCCCCCCCCTTCTTAGATTTTCCATCTCTAACTCATAATTTTTCCTACCAGTCACGAAAAATTCAAAAGTACACCTCGTTAATTTTTTGAACGTTCAAGTCTCTCCAACACAAATTTATTTTTATTCAATCTCTCGGAATCGCGTTTTCACCTGCCTGCACGCGATAATAATTTGATTTCTGTAGTAAAAGTGTCTGAATTGGGCTTTTTTTATCAAACACAACAAAAAAAAATGTTTATGCGAAATGGGTGTCTGACACGGAATCGTACTAGTTGCATTCTGCCAGTTTGTCTACCTGCTTATTAGAAAATTGCCCGATTTTTTGAGGCAGGCTGAAATTATAATAATCATTTTTGTTTTTTTTTTTGGGCATGATGTTTTGGCCAGCAAAAGTGCTTTGAATTCCCTGCTCAAAATAATATTTTGTTATTTTTAGCCACCTCACGTTGCTCCGTCGGTTACACCAATGCCACCACCAGGACTCCCACCAGTGCCAAATCAATGGAATCGCGGAAGTATTAGAGCGTCGGCTGCACCAGCGCCACCATCACCGGCTACACCAGCAGCCACTGCACCGGCGGCGCCATCACCAGCCAGAGTCAGACAAATCGACGTCACCCAACCACCACCACCATTTGTCGCACCAATTGCTCCAATCGCTGCTCGTCAACCTTCCACCGTTGGTGTGATTGGCAGCGGTCTTTTGCAGCTTCAACAACAACCGATCGGTTCACCGGCGGCGCCAATTTCGCCACCAGGATGCGGATCGCCAGCACCGTTGGCGTTGTTGTCGCCGTCGAACGACGACGTCTTTCCACCGACACCGTACGAGAGCAAACCCGATTGGGGCTACAATATTTGGGGAGATATTCCGTCGAGCGAATTTGCGCCATGGCGTAACGATGCACTTGGTCATCCGTTGTCGACTTCCACGTCGGAGGATACGTCAAAATCGCAATTCAGCACTCAAATTCAAAGCCAACCAAAGGAGTGCGTTTTACCGTTCCAAGCGGATCAGCCGGTTGATTTTTCGGCTATTCTATCGTGAGTTTGAAACGTTTTTAAGAAGGGCTTAAAAATCGAGTTGAATTTTCGAAAACGTCCCAAGTTTAGCGTATCAAACTCAACATTTCGGCGTTTTTTGACTTGAGTTTCATATTATAATAAAAAATACTAAAAATAATTTCAAATCAAAGAAAATATGTCAAAAATTTGAAATGAGTCCGAAATTAGGAGCGATATCCTCAAATTTCAAAAAAAAAAACCAAGGTTTTAAACCTATAACTTAAAATAAAGTAAAAACGTGTGATTGTTTCCAGGTGAAAATTTCAAATAAAGAAAAAATGAATTGGTTTTGATCAATAATTATGAAGTCAAGTAAATTATTATTTCTGACCTGATTTTTTAACATTTTATAACGGATTTTCTGAAAAAGAAAAATTATGATGTTTTTCCACCTAAATTAATCAACTAGGTGTTTAATAAAAGATTTTGAGCAGTTTTCTACGATTATTTCTGAATCAATTGATATGGTTAGAGTTTTTAACCCGGTTCTTCAAACGAGAAAGTTATATCAAATTTTTTGGCGTAATTTTAAAATCAGAAGAACGAGAATCACAATTATCTATAATGCGATGTGCAAAGTACAACAAATTACAAAAAAGTGACAATATTTTTTGTAAGAAATTTCCATTGTTTTTACAAAAAAATTACAAAAAATTTACAAAAAACGTGCAAAAAAATGAACACAATGGAAAATTGGCAAATTTCTTACAAAAAATATTGTCACTTTGCACGTTATTTTTTTAATTTTTTTTTGTAATTTGTTCTACTTTGCACATCGCATAAAAGGGTCCCATTTTTTTAGGCTCGGCTTCAAAATTGGGACACGTGTTTACCCAATTTTTAACGAATTCCGATAATTTTCAGAAACAACCAAATTAACTACCGTTGTGACAAGTCAACTCAAACCGATACTCTCGTCGAAGAAACTCTTCTTCGCGACATGATGACATCGAAGCAATTGCGTCTCATGCTCGTCAAAAATTTCCCAGATTTCTTCGATCGTATCATGGATCTGAAATTCTAATTGCCATCAATGTTGTTTTTTTTATCACCACCATCATCATTGTTCTTATTTTTAACATCCTGTCCTTTCCTTTTCCTCTGTTTTCTAGTGGTTATTTTTCAATTTTCTTCATTTTGAAATTGCCAACCTTTCATTCTTTCTTTCTTTTTATTTCCAAATTTTCATTTTTCCACTTTTTTATACATTGACCTCGAATTTTTGAAATAGTTGAGTTGAGCATTTCTGTCTTCTGTCTCTATCTGTTCCATTTTATTCTTTTCATCGTTTTTTTTTTCCAATTTTATTGATAACTTGCCTCTATTTTGGAGTATTTCCAATCCCCCTATATGGTTGAAGTGAGAAAGAGCGAGCATTTTCGCAAGGGTCGAATGAGAAGCGTCAATTTTGAAGTTTTTGAACTACTTTTCTCCTTTTTTGTTTTGATATTTTCATCATTTTAATATATAAACACCACCGTTTTTGAAACATCCACCCCCTGATAGAACAATAAAACACTTGATGTTTATTATTGATTTTTTCTTTTGTGGGGGGAAAGACAGAATTTATTTAGGTTTTTTGGGGATTTGGAGGAGAATAGAAAAATCTATAACCGTATTAGGATGAGAAAAAGAAGAGGAATTAGATATATTGAAGATGGCGAGGAATTACAGTAGTCTTCGTTTCGACAGTAGCAGTTGATTGAGTCGACGCCGAGAACCTGGAAAATTGGCGGGTTTTTTTGAGAAGTACAGTACCCTGAGCACCCTGCACATCAAACTATACAGTTGAGTAAGATGTGCAGGGTGTCTACTGGGAGGTTACTGTAATTATTGATTAATTAGTTTTAAAAAAAAAATCAAAGTTTCAGTTTCACAAATTCAAAAAAATACAGTACACATCCTGCGCATCTTACTCAGAGTTAGTTTGATGTGCAGGGGAGAGGGGGTAATCACACTACAGTACCCTAGACACCCTGCACATCAAACTATACAGTCGAGTAAGATGTGCAGGACGTCTAGGGGTACTGTAGGTCTTTTGGGTCCAGAATTTTTTGAGAAATCGAAATTTCAAGTAATTTAGACATCATACACATCTTACTTAAAGATTTAAATTTGAACTTTCGAAAATTTGGCGCGAAAATTTTTTTTAACCTTTAAAATTTGAAAAATTAAATGAATGATCACAAATTTAGATAATTTTTTTTGTGAAAATTTGAATTTCAAACAATTTTGGTCAAAAATAGAAATATTTAACCATACAATTCGCTGAAACATTCTCAAAATCAAAAGAAGTCTGCAAATTGTCGTGAAGTGTATGCACAACTTTTTTTCAAATGAAACAAGAGTGTTCTCAATAGAGCACATTTTCTCGGACAACCCCTTTAAGAGCTCACCTCTTCCTCCCTACAATAATATCTCATCTTCATCGTCGGCTCGTAGACACCGGTTGTACTTCTGGAAAAAAATTATTGATTTCAAAAAAAAAATGGCTTTATCTGCACTGAATTATAGGCTTCATTTTGGTTGAATTTATGAAAAAGAATGGTTTTCGGGTACGCCAAACATGATAGTGATGTTCATTTTTCACCAAAATCGAGCTGCACCTGAGTTTTCACCCATTTTAGGTCGAACAAACTCGAATTTAACCCTATTTTGGTGCAAAATGAACATCACCATGACGTTTGCCATACTCAAATACTCCAAATCTGGGTCACTCAAATTCGGACCTAAAGTAGGGCTCTTTTTTGGTGAAAAATAAACGATAACCTTTGGCACCAAAATCTCAACCGGTTTTGAAATGCACAAAAAAGCCAAAAATTTATTTTTGAAAACAACTCGGGGAAAAATCGGCAAGCTTGCGGTGTTCTTGCGCCAATAGTCGCAAGCTTTGCGACATCTAGCAGCAAAACTACTGCACGGCTTGCGACACCCTTGCGCCAGAAAAAATGTGTCGCAAGTTTGCGACAAACTGCCGCAAGCTTGCGACACGTTTGCGGTTTTTTTCCCCGAGAACTCACGTATAATTCTCGCAACCTTTGCTAACATATCCACCATTGACTTGCGATTTGACACAAATATCACCATAACAAGAGCCGGTCATACAGTCGAACGGTTGATTGCATTGGTAGCATCGGATTTTGAGCACTGGAATTGAAAAAGGTCTTGAGAGGAAGACTAGGGGTACTGTATGTAGTTTAGAGTGGTTTAAAGGCACATAGACAGTTGGTGATCTTTTTTAAAGTCGGTGTGGTGTTTGCACACAAAACACACAACTTGACGTAAATGTTCATATACCATAGTCGAAACGAATATTTGCTTCTCAATAGAGCAAACAAGCTTTTTTAGGTTTTTGATGGAGGTTTTTAAAGATTTGTTTAACTACAGTACCCTTTGAAACCTGCACATCTTACTGATGGTTTTAATAAGATTCTTATGAACAATGTGTCAATGCACATTTTGATACAGTACATCTAGAGAACCTGCACATCTTACTAACCGAAATTATCAATTTGATGTGCAGGGTTCCTGAGGTACTGTAAGTATGGTATTTAATTTTCTGCAACTCTGAATTTTCAGAGTGAAATTTTCGGTTTATCATTACGATTATGGAAAACAGCCAGCATTTTTGAAGGCACATTTTGATACGGTACTCCCGGAGAACCTGCACATCTAACTAACCGAACTTGTCAGTTTGATGTGCAGGTTTTCTAAGGTACTGTATCGTTTTTCTAAGGTACTGTATAACTGTATTGTGTGTAAGGTTCCTTTAGGGGGTCTTTAAAGGAACATATGGTTACTGTTTGAGGACTTTGAAGGGACATAAGGGTACTGTAGGAGGGGTTTTAAAGGGACAGAATGGTACTGTAGGAGGGGTTTTAAAGGGACAGAATGGTACTGTAGGAGGGGTTTTAAAGAGACAGAATGGTACTGTAGGAGGGGTTTTAAAGGGACAGAATGGTACTGTAGGAGGGGTTTCAAAGGGATTTTTATAGTATTAAAGGTTATGCTTGGTGTCTGAATCAGTATACCTACAGTAACCCATCCTAATCTACAGTACTACTCACCATTCTCAATAGTATACCCAAGTGCTTGTCGACTTTTTGGGTAATAATCGCCGTTTCGCTGACCGCGAATCGAAATAATAGAAATAGATAAATAAAATAGGCAAAACCTCAATAACGATATTTTCCACATCACATTTCACACCTAATTTGAAATCTGAAAAACTGTTTTTAAAAATTTTGTGCAGAAAATAAAAAAAATGAGAATAATAAGAACGTTAGGAATCGAGTAGGATAGGAAATATGTCATTTTTTGACATATTTTTGACCACTGAATATAATTGAGGCAAAAAGCAAAAAATGGGTGATTTGTTGTTTTTTTTTTGGAGGGGTATGCTCCTTTAAAAACTACAGTAACTCTCAGAGAGAATAAAAATGTTAAACCTACTTGCCAAGAAGTAAAAAGCACAAAAAAGTGTGCTTTTTAAGATATATTATGCAGTGCTCAAAAAGCAAAATAATTTATGGACCTGTTTTAGAGAGAAAAAAGAAAGTATATCTTGGGCCTGCACTCTTTGCGTTTCAACAGCCCGGGTGGTGTAGTGGTTGCGTGTTCACCTCGCATACATGAGGTCGTGGGTTCGGATCCCGGTGAGGACGAGAATTTTTATTTTTTTGGTTTTTTTTTTGGGAAAAATGAGAAAATCAATGTATTTTGGATTAGATGTTGTTTTCTCATGGCTGAAAATCCCTTTTCCCCCGACTCGACTTGGTTTTTAGTATATTTTTTGCAGACGAAAGGTGAAAAAAACATCAAAAATGTTGAAATCGGAGATAAACCAGGAATAAAAATGTCTCATATTGCCAATGAAAAGTGAGTAAATAGAAAAAAAGAGAGCACATAGCAAAAATGTATATTACGGACGCGAAAAAATGAAGAAGCGAAGACGAAGCGGGCTCAGCTATAATTCATTAAGAATATTAATATTTATTTTTTGGGAAGGGAGGCCATGATTAATCGGGCAAGCAAAGAAAATCGGAATTGAGGTGGTTTATCTATGTAATGCAACCAGGCTGCACTAACAGCGTGCGTAGCGCATAGAAAGTCTGTTGAGTTGCAGTCGGCAAGGCCACTGGTTCGAGTCCACCTGCCGCCAAAAACTTTTTTATTTTTCTTTTTTTTTGCAAGTAGGCAAAACTAATATTATGAAAAGGTGTGGCCAGCTGTCATTAGGATAAATGAGATGGAAGAAGAGTAAATAAGATAAATTGGAGACAGGAGAATTATAAATGTGTCAAAAAATAATACTACTAAATAACAAACGGCGACTTCAAATCAAAAATGTATTGGATTTTCTCCCCCCTTTTTAGTCGAAAAGGACAGATGAAACCTGTAAAGCAGAGCAGGTGAAAAATTATTTTTTCTCATTTTTTTTCTAGGAAAAATGAGCGAAATTGGCATAGTTATAGTTTTCATTAAAAAGCCTTGTTGTTTTATTAGGTTCGTTATAAATATTGAGAGAAAAAATACATTTACAAGTGGATTTTTTTTCGAGCTTGAAAAAAATAAAATAAAAATGAATATGTTGTTGTTGTTGGTTTTTCACCCAGCTTCTTCTTCATCAAAAAATAAAAAATAAACAGCGAAGGAAGACAAAAAAAAAAGGAAAATGTGTAGTTGGATATCTGGCAGATAGTTGTTTCATAAGTTAACTGATCTCCTGGGACATTGGAGACACCAACGAGTCTTTTATATACTTTTTGGTCAGTTTGGGGTGAGTTATTGACCCGAAAACTTGAAATATATATTGCGCTTCTTCGCTGCAGCGCACATCTGTCTGCATAGCTAAGTGGTAGCGCTCTCGCTCGCGGCCTCAGCCATGGCTTAGGCAATGCAGGTTCGATCCCCACCGCCCTAAAAATCTTTTATTCATTTTCCCGCTTTTCTCCCAAAAATCTTCGAAGCGGAATTCCGGCGTTTAAGGTCATTCAATTAGAAAGGGGGAAAAATGGTGACATAAGTAAATATATACTACTACTCATACTTATAACAGGATTAGGAAGTGCAAATGTGTGTGTAAGTGTGTAAAATCTGGGAGGCAAAGGAAATTGAATTTAGAAAAATATATAAGAGTATATGATTTTTGAAATTTTTTCTTTTTCTTGGTTTTGAAATAGGGAACCGCCCATTTTAAAGAGCTGGGTTCAAAAACTACCATTTTTAGGCCACACCCAAAAACCCATGTCCATCTATAGAACCTAAACCCCGCCCATGAAAGTGTGTCCAACGCAGAGAGATAAGCCCCGCCCATAAAACCATGCCCAACTATGGCATCTAAGCCTCGCCCAGAAAAGTATGCCCTTCTTCAACCCCTTTATGTCCTTTTTGTTTTCTCGACCACACAATCGAAAACGAGCGATAACATGCATTCATCTCTCGCAAAAACCGTACATTTCGATTTTTCATGGACTTTTTTAGGCTAAGGAGAAAAAAAAAGGGAGAAAGTGATAAATTGGATGCGTAAAACTGCAATTGCAACAAAACAAAACAACATGATCAGGATATGAGATGATTGAGTAGTCTGGGGTATCAGAAAAAAATGTTTAGAAAATGGAGAAAAAGTCCATTTTTTGAGATGAGGTGAGCTGTGTGTGTGTGTGTGTGTCAAAACGCAATAAAACCAAGATAAATTGACACTTGACACACAAAGTGAAACACGGGATGGAGGAAAGAAGAGATGGACTACTACATAGAGGAGGAGGATCGATATGATTTGTTGAAATTTTGACAAGATGCATGATGAAGAGAGAGAGAGATGCAGAGAAAAAGTGCAGGAACGGTTTAGAAAGCTGAGACGTGGATTTTTGAAATTTCGGCACTTTCGCGGGGCTTTTGGCATCGTTGCGACATATTTTTTGTCACAAAAATTGTTTAAAAGTGTCGTAAAATGGGTCAAAAATGTCGAAAACAGCTTGAGAATGTCGAAAATTGCCTAAAACTACCGCGAACTTGCTCAAAACAGCAGCAAAATTGCTCAAAATGTCGAAAAATAGCTCAAAACTGCCGCAAAATTGCTGTAAAAGTGTCGAAAAATAGCCAAAAATTGTCGAAAATTCCTCAAAAATGTCGCAAAATGGCTCAAAACTGTCGAAATTCACTCGAAAGTGTCGAAAAATAGGTCAAAACAGTCGTAAAATGGTTAAAATGTCGCAAAAATGTCGCATAATTGCAGTGAAACTGTCGAAAAATGCCGAAAAATGTCGTTTAATGGCTCAAAAGTGTCGAAATTTGGTTAAAACTGTCGAAAATCGCTTTAAAATGTCGAAAAATGGTCGCAAAATGGCTAAAAACTATCGTATAATGGCTCAAAAGTGTCGAAAAACGCTAAAAATGTCGCAAAATTGCCGTAAAACTGCCGTGAACTTGTTGAAAGTGTCGAAAAATGCTCAAAAATGTCGAAAGTTGTTTAAAACTGCCGCGAACCTGCTCAAAATCGCCGCGAAATTGCTCAAAATGTCGAAAAATAGCTCAAAACTGTCGCATAATTGCTGTAAAAGCGTCGAAAAATAGTTAAAAATGTCGAAAAAACCTTGAAAGTGTCGAAAAATGCATCATACTGTCGAAAATTGCTTAAAAATGTCGCAAAAATGCTCAAAAATTGCTTAAAAATGTCGCAAAAATGCTCAAAAATTGCTTAAAACTGTCGAAATTTGCTCAAAATTTCGAAAGTCGCTTAAAATTGCTAAAAAATGCCGCGAAATTGCCTAAGACTTGCGCCACGTGGGTTCTCTTAAAAACACCTATCGACTATTTTTGGTCTTTTCACACACTTCAAAAAAAAAAATTCCCACGTCATTTTGTTGCTCAAAAACGTTCCAGCTGCTCTGCTCAATTTTTCGAGCGCCAAAAATCCGAAAAAAAACCTCGAAAACCCAAAAGCACTAAAATCCACAAATCTTTTCTTGTCTGAAAACAAAAAAAAAGTCAAGAATTTATTATTACATAAAAAAAAGAGCTCTGCGGTCGGTGTGTGAGTATATAAATATATATATATATATGTGCACTCTATGATTCGATCTAATCCGATTTTGGCTAACCGCACAAAAAATGTATCTGAAATACCCTATTTTTTTGGCCAGGCGCGGTTTTCTTTCTTCTATCTATATGTATATATCTTTTCGCAATACAATGCATGCGATAAAGGGCGCATGGCCTAAATCAACACAACGCTAGAAAGTTTTTGTGATTTATTCTTTGTATGTTTTATATATCCGATAAAGCATAGAAACAAAGAAAGAAAAGAAAAAAAAAACATTGTTCGCAGCGAGCAGGGTTCGAACCTACGCGGGCAATGCCCAATAGATTTCAAGTCTATCTCCTTAACCACTCGGACATCGCTGCATGTTTACTTTTCCTCATTAATTGCAAACATATTATTATTGATGAGGAAGGGGAGAGAAAAAATGTTGCGTAATAGAAAAAAAAATCCTGTTGGTGAATTTGATTAGGCTATTTAATTTGATTGTTAGTGTTCCGGATTCGTATATACATAGCTGTAAACTTGGACACATGACCACCCAAGGATTGTTGCAACACTTCCACACAAAAATGTAACCGGTTTGCCATCGCTTCACCTCAAAACCACACCCCTTCGAACTCTTTAAGCCGACAATTTCGATTCTCCGCGCGCGCGCCTCCGATTATATATAAACACCGCTGATGACCCATACAATCCCAAACGTTCTTCTTTTCAATGTCAGTGACTTCGGCGACGTCGGGTGCGCTCGTTTTCTCGGGCGCCACCCTGTTGGTGGCGTTGTTCGCTGCGGCATCGATTTATTCGCAAGTGTCGTCGATTTGGAATGAGTTGGATGCGGAGATTGCCAATTTTAGAGTGAGTTTGGGATTTTGGGATTCAGAATCTGGGATTCAGAAAGTAGGCTTCAGAAAGTAGGATTCAGAAAGTAGGCTTCAGAAAGTAGGCTTCAGAAAGTAGGATTCAGAATCTGAGATTCAGAAACTAGGCTTCAGAATCTAGGCTTCAGAAATTAGGCTTCAGAAAGTAGGCTTCAGAATCTGGGATTCAGAAACTAGGCTTCAGAATCTGGGATTTAGAAACGGAGATTCAGAAACTAAGCTTCAGAATCTAAGCTTCAGAATCTGGGATTCAGAAACTAGGCTTCAGAAGCTAGGCTTCAGAAACTAAGCTTCAGAATCTAGGCTTCTGAAACTAGGCTTCAGAATCCGGGATTCAGAAACTAGGCTTCAGAAACTGAGATTCAGAAACTAGGCTTCAGAAACTAGGCTTCAGAATCTAGGCTTCAGAAATTAGGCTTCAGAAAGTAGGCTTCAAAATCTGGGATTCAGAAACTAGGCTTCTGAAACTGGGATTCAGAAACTAGGCTTCAGAATCTAGGCTTCAGAAACTGAGCTTTAGAATCTGGGATTCAGAATCTGGGATTCAGGATCTGAGATTCAGAAAATGGGATTCAGAAACTGGGCTTCAGAAACTAGGCTTCAGAAACTGGAATTCAGAAACTAGGCTTCAGAATCTAGGCTTCAGAAACTGAGCTTTAGAATCTGGGATTCAGAATCTGGGATTCAGGATCTGGGATTCAGAAACTGGGATTCAGAAACTGGGCTTCAGAAACTAGGCTTCAGAAAACAGACATCAGGAACTGGAATTCAGAAACTAGCCTTCAGAATCTGGGATTCAAAAACTGGGATTTAGAATTTGGGATTCAGAAACTGGGATTCAGAAACTAGGCCTCGGAAGCTAGAATTCAGAATCCAAGGATTCAAAAACTAGGCTTCAGAAACTAGGATTGAGAAACAGGGCTTTAGAATCTAGGATTCAGGAACTAAGATTCAGAATCTGGGATTCAGAAACCAAGGATTCATAAACTAGGCTTCAAGAATTAGGCTTCAGAAAGTAGGCTTCTGAAATTGAGCTTTAGGAACTAGGCTTCAAAAACTGGGATTCAGAAACCAAGGATTCATAAACTAGGCTTCATAAACTGGGATTCAGATACTAGGCTTCAGAAACTAGGCTTCAGATACTAGGCTTCAGAAATTAGGCTTCACAAACTAGGCTTCAGATACTAGGCTTCAGATACTAGGCTTCAGAAACTAGGCTTCAGAAACCAAGGAGACAGAGACTGGGATTCAGAGTCTCCCTCTCAATAGCCCACCTCAATTCTCCCTTCTTTCAGTCTCTCACCGAGGACATGTGGGGTGATATGGTGAAGCTCGGCGCCGGCTCCGCCTCCAACCGTGTCCGTCGTCAACAATACGGCGGCTACGGCGCCAGCGGCGTCCAACCACCCGCCCCACCACCACCAACACCATACGGCAGCGGCAACAATGGCGGCAATCCTCCATTGTTCCCCGGAGGAGGTGGTGGTAATCCACCAAATGGTGGTGGCAATAATGGTGGACAACCACCATTCCCCGATGGACCCAATGGTGTGCCACCTCGTTTCCCAACTGGTGGATTCCCCGATGGACCATTTGGTGGACCGAATGGTGGACCTGGATCGAGATGTCAATGCACTGTGGAGAACACGTGTCCACCTGGACCAGCTGGAGAGCGAGGAGAGGAGGGGCCTGATGGATTGGATGGACAAGATGGTGTGCCTGGATTCGATGGAAAGGACGCGGAGGATATTCAAAACTCGCCACCTACTGGATGCTTCACCTGCCCACAAGGACCACCTGGACCACAAGGACCATTGGGAACATCTGGATTGCGTGGAATGCGTGGAGCACGTGGACAACCAGGCCGACCAGGTCGCGATGGAAATCCAGGAATGCCGGGAGACTGTGGACCACCTGGAGCACCAGGTGCTGACGGAACCCCAGGTACCCCAGGAGGCAAAGGAGATGATGGAGAGCGACCGATTGGACGGTTGGGACCACGTGGAGCGCCTGGAGAGTCGGGACCTGAAGGACCGGAAGGCCCAGCGGGACGGGATGCTTATCCAGGACCACCAGGACCACAGGGTGAGCCAGGAGTTCAAGGATATGGAGGAGCTGCCGGGTCTGATGGACCAGAGGGGCCAGAGGGACCAAGAGGTAACCCAGGAAAGGACGCGAATTATTGTAAATGCCCAGGAAGAGAGGGGGATGCTGGCCGACAAGCGAGACGTCATAGAACTTTCCAAATTTGAGCAAATAAACATTGTATTTTTATTTTCATTTTGTTTTACACACTCTCTAAGCGAAAAGAGCGACAATAAAAGGGGAATCGCAACGCGGTGCAAACATGCAGCGATGTCCGAGTGGTTAAGGAGATAGACTTGAAATCTATTGGGCATTGCCCGCGTAGGTTCGAACCCTGCTCGCTGCGAACAATTTTTTTCTTTTTTTTTTCAAAATATAATAAAAAACACAGAGAAAGAAAAAATGAACCCTAAAATCAATTAGACAGATATTCATCAACCCGTCCGGAAAAAAAGAGAGACTGCCTCATGAATATATTTGTGTTTTTTTGTGTGTTCCAAGCAAAAAAAAAAGAGAGAGAGAGATATTTAGGTATAATAAACATTTTTTTGGAGCACAGAAAAGTAATTTGAGATCAGCGGGTCACAATGGATACAAGGATATTTGAGATCAAAACATGGTTTTCTCTCTGCAAAGCGTAAACAAAATAATATTTGTTGGCAACTTTCAGCCGGCATATTTCATGGCTGAAAAATCGCCAACTCACTGGGGAATCACCATATGGTGTATTGGAACCACCAAAAAAAAATATATATAAAAAATAAAGTTTTTTTGGTGCTTTTTTCCGTCACAAAAAATCAAACCCTATGTGTGTGTGTGGGCCTCAAAAAGTGAAATGCACTCGAGCGTGTCTAATTTCTTTTATTTATTTTTTTTTGCGCTGTGTTGATGTTGTTTTTGTTGTTGAAAAACTGGAAAAAAGTTGAGTATATACATATAAAATATATGCCTAAAAAGGATATATAGTAGCTTTTAGTTGCTGCGAGAAAAACGAAGGAAGTCACCATTTTATAATGGGAAATTAGGCTGCAACACATATGTGGGAGAGTGGCGTAGGGGTAAGGTGTTTGGTTATGGCGCGCGTGCTCGTGGGTTCGAACCCCGTCCGCCGCGCCGACGAGAAACTTTTTTCTTTTTTTTGCAACATGAAAGGTCAAATCAACGAAGCAGCAAAGAAAAAGAACCTAGGAAATAAAAAAAAGTACACCAACTTTTTGTGGCCAAAAAAAATGTTTTGTCATTAGCATTCCCACGAGACCGATTCGTCTCGAAAACCGGCAAAAAATTCGAAGAAAATCAGCTTTTTCGTTCTCTTTTTGTTGTGTTTCCATGTGAAAAACGAAGGAACAAAAAAAAAACAATTTTTGATGGGATAATAAATTTTGATTGGCTAAAACATACATGGAAACGTTTGGAAACGTTCCGAAAATTATGTGTGGTGAGAGACGTGGAGATGAAGAGACGCAGAGAGATAGAGAGATAGAGAGATAGAGAGATAGAGAGATAGAGAGATAGAGAGATAGAGAGATAGAGAGATAGAGAGATAGAGAGATAGAGAGACAGAGAGACAGAGAGATAGAGAGA
>LR552275.1:0-12202 GCA_900536415.3 Caenorhabditis sp. 38 MB-2015
TGCGATATTTGTAAACTGGTAACCCTTTTCTCAAATAAAAAACATACTTGTTTTCTTGTGCAGGCCGAATCACCATTCGAATGCCAGTCCCAACCGGATAAATCGAAATATTTGTCGTGCAGCTTCTGCCACATCCGTGTTCATCTCATTTGCGCAAATCGATTGCCTTCGCAACGTTGTAAAATCTGCAAATGTGGACATTATTCTGAATGATCACCCGTTTTTTACCATTTTTTTTCTTATTCTGTTAACATCCAAAATTTTCGTTTTTTGTTATCCTGTTGCATCATTATTTGTTATTTTTGAAATTTGTCCAATTTTGCTCGTTTTTCGACACTTCTCTCTGGAAAAAGCAATTTTTAAACTCCACAATCAGAATATTACATGCAATAATCATTTGAAGAAGAAAATATTGGAAAAAAAATAATCAGAAACATGAATAGTGTAACATTATTCATTTTTCCAAATTGCACATCACTTACATACAAGATTATTTGAGAAAAACAAGGAGAAAATTGAAAAAAAAAAAGGAACATACGAAAAAAACGGTATTTTAAATTTCCACTCTTTTCCAGTTCAATAGAGCGAACTTGCGGCCGTGAGCTAAAACGGATTGATATATTCTGCAGCCTACCGTATTAATTTTTCTTTCTTGCTCCATTTTGAACGGAAATCCGGCCGAAAAGTGATAAATTAGTCAACTGGTCTTATTTGAGCATCTATCGACTACTGTAAACTTGTCTTCCTTCTATTCGCCTGTGTCTCTTCCTTCTCACTAGACAAATAAATGGCCGAAGTTTGTGTGTTTTCTCTTCCATGTGTGAGTTTTATTTCTTTTTTTTCGATAAACGGTTTTTGTTCTAACAAAGAGCACTTTACAGGATGAGTAGTTCGCCTTCTAGACCAGTACAGGGTAGACGAATCACCGACGCCTATGCGACTTCAGAAATCCCGCGAATCCACTCAAGCCAAATCGATAATACTGGTCCAAAACTAGGTCAAGGAACGTATGGCTACGTAGAAAAGGCAAAATTGAACCGCGGCGGAGGTTCCGAACCTCAATACGTTGCGATAAAATACGCCACAGATCGACTCTATGTTCAAAACTTGATAAATGAGGCGAAAACAATGATGACATTAATGTCTCATCCAAATGTGATTAAAATTTACGGGATTTATGAGTATCGCGCAAATACAATTGGTTTAGTGATGGAATTTATGGATTGTAGATCTTTAGCTGAATGTGAGTCTTGTTATAGCGTTTTACAAATATAATATTCTTATTAAAGTACTGCAAAATCGAAGTATCGACTACACAATTGCTCATTTTGCCAGTTGGATGTTACAACTCAGCTCTGCTGTAGATTATTTCCATTCGAATAAACAAGTTCATCGAGATTTAAAAGTTCAAAAGTGAGTTATATATTTTTTTTTAAAATATAAATACATATGAAACTAAACTCTCAAGCACAAAGAGCAAGTGAAATCTTTAAAAATCAAAAAAAAAACTATATAAACCGACAATATAGATTTTCGCATCATTAAATGCTTCAAAACTTCCTTTTTAAGTAATTTGTTATTTTAAAAAGCTAATTCGAAAGACGCAGAGCAAACTTCAGAGCTCATTTTAATAAAATCATTTAGTTTAAACAGTTTGACTAAAAAAAAACCACAGAAAATATAGAAAAGTGAATTTTGAAAGAAAAAACAGAAAAATTCTGGATTCAAAATCAATAATTTCCGTACCAAAAAACCCTTGAATATTTCCAAACTGCAAATTTTTTTAATAAAGCAATAAGTTTAAAAAATTTTTTTAAATAAAATCATTCAGTTGAATAAATATAATATAAATGTTGAAAGAAAAATATATTGAATACTTATTTTTAGTGGTTTTTGACAGTTTTCCCACACCAACAAGTAAATTTACTTCTATTTAGTATATCATTTTTGTAGAGATGTTAAAATCTGTTTTAAAAACATGTTTTTCATCGAGAGAATTCTAAATTATCCTATTTTTCAGCATGCTATTATCTAATAAATACCGAACCATGAAACTATGCGATTTCGGAACCTACACAGATGTTCGTTCAACGATGACAGCCACTCGAGGAACCCCAATCACCATGGCACCTGAAGTGATGACTGGAAAGCAATATGATATGAAAAGTGATATTTATAGTATTGGAATTATTATGTGGCAAATTCTATCGAGAGAGTGAGTTTAGAAAATTATCAATTATCAAAAAAAAAATCCGACATTTTTCAGGGAACCTTATCAAGAGGCTAATGCGATAGCGGTTTATTACGCAGTAATGACAAATCGGCGACCACAAGATCTTCAATGTAGCTATATTTTATCAGGATTTTACAAAAGATGTTGGGATCAAGACCCAACTGTTCGACCAACTAGCACAGAAACCGTCCAATATTTCACTCTTCTTTGTAAAGAGTATCCAGATGGAAATGTTCCGATAATTGATCCAAACGCGATGCCAAATCATCTCAAAGTGAAGACTCATAGAAGAACAGGAAGTGATACGGGTGGAATAAAGTCGGGAAATTCGTCATCTGCTGGATTGGGAGGAAGCCCAGCACAAAGTGCGGTTGTTGGAAGTTCGTCGGCGGATGGGATTGCGTCGCCGCATAGACCTGCACCTCCACCGCCAGTCAATAGGCATAAGGATAGTTGGAATGTAGAAGATAGTTTGAAGGTTGGTATTTTTCTTATTAAAAAATAACTTTGAAAATAAATATATTTCATGATAGAATATAAAGCGCCGAAGAAGACACTTATTCGTATTAAATAAATCTGAAACAGAAAAATATTATTTTCAAAAAATTAATATAAAAACCTTTCCTTGACGAAAAATCAAACCACTTAGCTCATTGTTTATGTTCCTTAATGCGTCAAAATTTTAAAAACAACCGCAAAAACCGAATCTGCGAATTATCCATGTCAGAGTCTTTGATTTACCTGAAAATCGATTTTTAGACTTTTTTGGCTAATTAATATCACAAGCTTCGCCATGAGATTTGTCCTACTAGATAATTACAGATTTTGAAGCTCAGAGATGCTTTAAAAAAGGTCAAAAAATATGCCCTATGATAATTTGAAGTTGTTCAGGCATTGTAAGTATTTTCAGAGTAATTTGACAGCAAAAACTGAATTTCACAGATGGTGGAGCTCTGATTATAAATTGTTTCACTATCAAAAAGCCAGAATCTGAATATAATTGATGTTGAAAATCGAAAGTACCGTTACTAACGTTGCCTATGTAAATTTGGACCATGAAAAGTTTTTTTTTTGGTTTCTAACAGTATAAGGAGTTAGTTTTTTGCATTACAGGGTGCGGCAAAAGTATAGGTGCATCGAAAAAACGATGTAACTCGATTAGAAAAAGTCGAATCGATAGCGAATTTGACCAAAATTTGAACAAACATATACAAAACAAAACTGCGTTGTTACTTTTCGATTTTTTGTCTTGGACTTTTGATAACATGATTGAGACGGCAGAAGTAAGCGTCAATAACTGTACGCAGGTAGTTCTCGCTGAAAACATCCCTTGAATCCACTAATAACGTTTTCAATCACTTAAAATTAGCATCACGGCAAGCCTAAATACCGATTCGAAAATTCCCTGAACGGATTAGCCCAGGAGATCAAAATTGTTCTGAAACGGTGGCCTTTACGATACTAGGTCAAACACTAAAAATTCACTTCAAAACCGCTGTTGAACTACTTTTGTCTTGTGCACTGGAGAACCGTCCTTTTGTAACGTCCGAATTCTCTCAAAACCTTACTAAGTTCATTGAAAAACGTTATGTACAAGATCTCGCTCCAAGCAGTGCGCCTAATTTAGTTTCAAGCTCGGGCTATGAAAAAATGCAGATTTTAGGCAGTCAAACAAATCCGACTGAAAACCATGAATTCAATGAGATGAAAAATTATGTTAATGGTTTTTTCTTGTTGAGGAGAACATGTGGAAACAATTCTATACTTTTACAAATGAATCCGCTTCGATGCAAAAAAGTTTGACAGCAGGTTCGAAAATTCACCTTTGCACCGTACGAGAAAGGCATTTTTTAAATCACAACACTAAACTTTCAGCAGCCACCATTCTCCGAAAAAAATAAAACAATGAAAAAATTTTCTGGGAATCGTTAGACTAATATATAAATATCAAAAATAAAAATGTTGACCTGAAAACACGTGTTTGAATGTCCGCAACATGGCGTCAAAGAAAGCAAACCTGTGCACCAATACTTTTGCCGCACCCTGTAGATTCAGCGTAGAATTCAAAAAAAGCACAGTTAACTAAGAACATTCAACGAAAAAGATCTATTGGTATTATACCATCTGAAGTGAAATAACACAATTCTCCTAATTTTTTTTCACTAGATCCAAATTTTCACTTAATCCAAAAGATTTAAAAAAAAACCTTATTCCAGCCCGTCGAACCGGATATTCGCGATCCAGACTCTCTCCAAATCTACAACAATCATATGGCCGAACTCGAACGATTGAAAAACATCAAAAAACTACAACAAGATTTCATGAGTTTGAAGCATGACAAACTAGCCAAATGGAAGTTATTGGAACAACTCGAATATCTCAAAAATCAATTGCAAAATTTGCCAGATTCTGTACATATGTAAATACACAAATTAAATGATAATAAAATAGTCAATTAAAATGTATCACCAATTAATACACCTGGGTATGTGTATATAAATGAGAGAACTGGATAGGGTGGGAAGGTAGAAGAGATGACAAAGTCTACAAGATTTGCTGGTGCTTTAACTATTATTTGTGCTGGAATTTTGATACCGGTTATTGGTATTACGGTATTTCTGTTTTATCAGGTTTCAGAGATTTATACGGTTGGGTTGAGCGAGTTGGACGAGTTCAAGGTTGGTTTTTTTTTAATGAGGTGCTGTAGTAAGATGTGCAGGTTATCAGAAAACATCACTTGAAAAATGAATTTCTTCGTATGCAAAGCGGTCGCGTTGCGTGTTAATGAAATTGGCGAGAGTCGATACGCAACGCGGCCGCGACGCAAGCAAAGATATTCTTATTTTTGTCAATTTTCATACTAGAAACCTAAGAAAGGACTTTATTGAGTCAAAGAAAGCTGAATATTTGAAATGCTAAATGCGCTTTATTGATGATAGCTTACATCAATACGCAACGCGACCGCGACGCAAGCAAAGACATTCGAATTGTTTGTTTTTGTCATTTTTAAAATTAGAAAGCTGTGAAAGGACTTCATTAACTCTAATAAGACCAAAAATTTAATATAACAAATGCGCTCTATTGACAATCGCAATTTTTGGAAAAGATTTAAGTGGATTTTCGATTAAAAATTGACATTTTCTGATCTATAACAAAAAATTTGATCGATAATATGCGCTCCATCGATAATGTCAGCTTGAACTGATTTTTCGGAGCTTGCTCTCCTTTCAGATTTACGCCGATGATGCTTGGGATCAAATGATCATTCGCTCACCTCGATCAACTCCTCAGAATCAATGCAATTGTGGCTCATCACCTTCTTCTTGTCCTCCAGGCCCACAAGGCCCACGTGGACGGCCTGGTTTACGCGGGACCGACGGCCCGCACGGTCTACAAGGCCCCAATGGAAAGGATGGATCGGAATTTGGCAAAGAATGGCACGCCGACAGGCAATGTATTCCTTGTTCGGCTGGGGATTCGGGCCCGCCTGGAGAAGATGGACCACCCGGAGAGCCTGGAGTTATTGGGCTCCCGGGGACTATGGGGCAACCGGGAAGTGCTGGGGAGCCGGGAGAATCTGGGGAAGATGGGTGAGTTTGTTTTTCAAATCCATAAAGAAAATTTCAAATATTTTAGAGACATTGGCTTCCCTGGTTTCGCTGGAATGCCTGGCCCTGATGGTGAGCCTGGTGTGAATGGCACTAAAGGGATTGGTGAAGTTGGTCCGGTTGGTCCACCTGGCCCGATTGGGGAGCCTGGAATGCCGGGAGTGACTGGTGAAGTTGGAGAGGATGGAAAAGAAGGCCCAGAAGGTCCACCTGGCCCAATTGGAAACCAAGGAAGTCGACCGGAAGAGGGACCTGATGGAATTCCTGGACCGAATGGAGCGCCAGGATTCGATTCGGGGTATTGTCCATGCCCGAAACGTTCGAAAAACAAAGAGGCTGTTGTGCAATTGTCGTCTGGACCGACAAAGGTTGTGATTTCGACCACTTCTAGACCTGGAATTGAGACGAAAACTGATTTTGAGAAGCAGGATGTTGGAGCGATCGAATTCCTCACTTCGACTGCAGAAGGATATTCGAAGAAAGTGTGATTTCAATGTAAAATAAAACTTTTATATTATTGAACAAATTTACTAAACTATTTCACAGGATATTTTAAATATTTACAGATTTCAAAAATTCAGGTCACGAATATATGTTTCGTCAACAAAAATACCGTATAATTGAAAAGATCCGAAGCTCCACTAAAATAAACTGTCATTGAAATCAGGATCGCCATGAGAGTCTTGAAAAAGAAACATTTTTTTTGCAAAATTTTCAAAATAAAACTCACATTTAGAAGGATTGGGAAGAAAACGCCGATCAAAATGGGGTATTCTAGTCGAAAAATATCTGCAGTCTCATCCAGAAGTTTGTCTTTCTCCACAAATTCTTGTTCCCATTCCGAATCGGTGGTATCGTTGTAGAATGCAGTGTTCAGAAGATCGGATGACTGAAAATACGGTTATGGATTTGTTTTACTCTTAGATAACTTACTGAGCTTGAGGAGCTGCGATGTTTTAATGATACAGTGTTATGCAATGCGGCATGTGGCGATAGAACAGTGGTAATTCCCATTTTTCAGTTGTAAAAATGGAAAAATGAAAGTAAGAATGCAAGGTCGCTCCGTCGCACAGTAATTTTGCCCGCGAAACTTTGAATTCGGTTTCGTTATTGTTTTCAAAGAAGTTTTCGGTTTTCGACGCCTGTTCACCAATTCGCCACCTTTAAAATCAAGAATGACCGAATACAAATACATTGGCGCTATTCGTTCAATTATGATATCAGTAACCGTGGTTCTTCTAGTTCTATTTATAAAAGGAGCGATCTACAATGATGAAGAGTTGGTTTTCCCTTTTGAATTCGTGATAGAAAATTGTTTTTTTTTACAGATTAGAACACAGTACGAGTTGGATTTCGGCATTTTTGTTCAGAATACGTGAGTGATTCATGGAAATTAAACACTTAACCTGGATTTATTTCAGTGTTCTTGTTCTGTATTGGTGCGTCATGCTTCCTCTCGCTATTATTGATTTACTTTTTCTACCGGTGCTACAAAATCTACATCGACGATTTAAAAAAGTTTTGGCAAGAACAGAAGGTAATTTTTTTGTTTTGAAAGTTTACATAACAAAGAAATTTAGATTTTTTCAATAGCGCTATTACTAGAGTAATTGACTTTTGAAAACAACTTTTGTTCATTTACGAAATTTCGCTCGATAAGTAAAAATAAAGTATTCAGTTTAAGTTAGCGGTGCAAATTAAGAAACATTTAATGGAATTTCCTTGAATGTTTTTTTTTCATAAGAGAACACAGTTGAGAACGTCTCGTACAAAAAACTTTTTCTGATTCTCAAAATTCTAACCACATATTCCAGACATATTTCAAAATACATCAAGAATCTAGAAATTCTATGTTCTAAAATGAAAAAAATAGATCATTTCTAAGTTGAGTAAAGTCATTCTTTATTTTTTCTCAAAAAAATCACAATTTCTAGTGAATCTTTGTTTTCTCGAAATAAAAATTACAAAAAATAATGAGAATTTCAATATAATTTGACCAAAATTTTTTCCAGGAAAGATTCCGTTGCTTCCAAGCTGCTCGTCACGATGAAGTTGGTCATCCATTCTCGTCTGAATCATCCTACAAAGCGTGGCAGCAAAGAAACAAGGTACATTTCTCAATTCCACAACTCAAAACAAAACAAAACACTAATTTCAGATTTGGTTTGTTATCGAGCAATTGCATCTGGAACAGCGCCAGAAGAAGGATTCAAATCGAGAATCTGAAAGTACATGGAAAGTTTCAAAAACTTTTGTAAGTTAAAAATAAAAAAATAATCTTAAGTGTTATTTTTTAAATTTCAGAGAAGACTTTTTTGTTGCTCGTCGAAACAAGAAGCGGATCATATAGATTATCTCGAGAAGGTTAGTAATTTTTGTTCTAAATTTTCACTTAGATGGAATTTTTTCAGAGCGAACCGTCATTCAAGACGTATAATCTTCCAACACCTGTGATTTTAATGCCTGAAAGTTCTCTGAAAGATGATTTTAAAGTGAGTTTTGATTTTTCATCGTAGATAGAATACCTAATTTCAACCTTCCAGACCCCCACTCCCACCCCAAATCGAATAGAAGATGTTTAATAAGAAAACGAATATGTCGACGACGAAAAAGATCAAATTTGTAAATTTTATATTGTATACTCATATTTTTAATCAACCCCGTGATACTAATTAGAAGATTGTAATTCTGTGATATTTTATCGAATTTGAAAAATTCAAATGAAAATGTATTAATTAAAGACACCTAGACAGTTGGAAATCATTTTTTAGTGATTACAACATTTTTGTACATCTTCCCATGAGTTTTTGTTTGATTTTGAAATTTTTAGTGCAAAAACTAATTTTTCCAATTGGCTAGGTGTCTTTAATCTTAGAAAAATTTCAAATTCCTAAAAAACGTTTAAAAAAAAACAAGTATAATCAAACGAAGTTGACTTCTACGTAGTCCAGTGGGTTACATCGATGAATATTAACCTTTGTATGGGATGATTCCAAGTTCGAAGCTGCCTAGAAATCTCGAAACTAAATGGTTAGGACGTGGTAAGTGTACCAGAATTTGAAAGAAGACAAGGGTTCTTTGACGGCTCCGCGACGTTTCGACACCGGACATTTCGACACCGCGACGTTTCGACACCGAATGATTTTTTGGAAAAAATTGGGTGGAAACCAGCCTTTTTTTTGGTGAAAAATAAGTATCACCATGATGATTGTCATACCCGAAAACCCTTGGCATAAAATGTTGAACAATTTTTTCCAAAAAATCATTCGGTGTCGAAACGTCGCGGTGTCGAAATGTCGCGGTGTCGAAAAAAAGAGCTCATAGATTTCTCAGAAACAGGATTTTAGTTTTCAAAATGTCGTTTTTTTTAAATCATTTCAACCCCGACATCAAGCTGAGGGTGTTGCTTAAAGGCACAACCAATTTCGCATATTTTCAAACAGCAAACAAAAATTTAGAATCTTCTGAAAAACCGAAAACCACCATTTAGTATAATGCAAAATTCAATCGGTACCACGCGCTCTAATGATAATGTGACATTTTCTCGGACTGAAATGTATTTTCAGCGTATATTGATATCAGAATCGGATTCTACGAGTCAGAGAACCCAAAGGACATTGTTATCCTCATATCAAAAAGTGTTTTTCTGGAAATATTTGGTGCTGAAAATTGAAACTACATCAATCGCGTGGTAGCGATTTAATTTTAAACAATAGCATAAATACAATCCTATGAAACGTCGCGGTGTCGAAATGTCGCGGAGCCTCTTTGACCCATAGAATCTGAATCTGTTATCAAAGTTGTGCTGAAATCGACAAGATAGACATTATCAATAGAACACATTATTCCAATTAAAATTTTGATAATATATTATGTTGAAGATTGGATATTTTGTTTTTGGGAGAAATTTGAAAATCTAATGAGAAACAGAATTTTTTGAGTTTTAATAACTTAGTGGATATGAAGCTATTGTGAAACCCGAAATTTATTCGCTTTCGGGTTCTCCTTCTGAAAACACCGAAATTAACGTTTTCAGCTTTTCAGAAAAAAAATATTATCGGGATAGTCGATCATGTAGAATCCGATTCTAACGTCGATAATTCGAGAAAATCACGTTTTCAATTCGAAAAACAAATGTTCAAGCGGAAAGCTGAAAATCGAGCTCGAATTTTGCTCTGAAAATGTGAAATATCTCTTCAAATTTATATGTTTTCAGTAGAGTAGAAGTACCAAAGGGTTCTTTGGCATGAAAAAAAACGCTGGAAACATCTATTCATTACAAAAATCCCGCTGAAATGCTAAATAAACAAGTTTGAAGAAAGTGCAAAAAAAGATGTCAACAAAAACGTGAAAAATTATAAAATTTGCTTTTATTTTGCGTGAAAACATTATTATTTTATAGAAATTTTCGAAATTTCAGTTTTATTGCAAATTGAGCCTGTTTTCCATTTTTTAGAGTTCTATCATTCCAAATGTGTAGAGAATGAAAAATTACACCAGATCCAATAAAGTTTGTGTAATTTCCTTCGGCTTTAGCATTTTTATTACTGTTAATATATTTTTGATCAAAACTGAAAATCTCAATTTTCAGCTTCCTGAGTGGAGCTCAGCAAAAGTTAGATACGAGATGTTGATCAGCATGAAAAACTCTATCGGATTGTATAGGTCTCTTTTAAAAGTCCGTCAACACCCTCATGTGGTTCCCTTGTTAGCCTAACGAAACTTGGCAAAACGGTTAAGGACATTACTGTTAGATCAGAAAAAAAAAGTATGGGCGCCTACGATTAAGCTAGCCACCCCTAGGCATTAAAATGTCAATATTAGGGGTTCAGTACTAATAAAATCAATAAATTTATAATGAAACATTTTCAAACGTGACCTGATTGAAATTAGTTATTCATGGTGACAAACCCTGCCAGCCTGGATGGTTATTTTGAATTTCAATAGGAGGATAAAATGAACAGTGAATCGGAGAACAAGAGTCAAGGTGCCACAACGCCCACAGCCGATAACAAGGACAAAAACAAGAATGGCAAATCATCAAATTTCATCTTCTCCTTCACCGTCAACAAAAAAGCCGACGACAAAACCGAGATGACCGGCGAATTCATCAGCGACGTTCAACACTATTACGACTACAACGACGCCGTTGCGCAATGTTTTGAGCTGTTGGAGGCGTGTTATGTGCCGGTGACCGGGAAATCCATTAAAAAAGAGGAAGAGGACGCGTTTCAACGTTTGGCGGGCGCGATGCACGAATTTAAGAATCATTTCTCGCATTCATCGCATTCTGCACCGTTGGCTGTATTCGAGACGAATATGAAAGCGGCGTATGCAGCGAGAAAGGCGCATCAAAAAGATGCAAAGTATCATTTGAGACATTTGAGACGATTCCTTCCCGAAGAATTTAAAAAATTTGAGGCTCAAAAGAAAGCGTTTGATGAGTAAGTCAAAAAAAAAAAGAAACTGAAGAGAGTGGGATTCGAACCCACGCCCGCGAACGGACTGGTGCCTTAAACCAGCGCCTTAGACCACTCGGCCATATCTCCATGTTTTTTGTGTGTCGCTAATTGCACTTTTATCATTGTTGCTTCAGGTCTCGCAAACGAATGGATCAAGCTAAGGCGGATGTGAGAGATGCGAAAACAACTACACAAATCGAGAAAAAGGCGATTTGCTATCAAATGGCTGTTGATGACTTCGATGCTCACACTGAGCTTGTAAGTTTCTTCAGTCAAAATAAACCACACATGCTCAACTAGAATTTTTTCCAGCTCATCAAGGTGATCGACGGATTGCCGAAAATCAAACAAACCAACTGCCACGATATTTTGATGTTTCTCACCAAACACAAAATCTATCACGCTGACATGATTCGTTACTACAAACTGGCCTAGAAGAAGTACACTTTTTAATCCCTATTTCGAATAAATTTGATTTTTTTTTGTACTTTTTTTGCGATTTGTTATAACTCGCTTCAAAATGGTCCATCTGATCCCATATTTTGCACAGTTATCCCCAAAGGTGTAAGCAAAATGTAGAAACCGAATTTCGCAATGAAATTCAACTTGAATTTCATTTTCAGAGCAATATTGTAGACTATTTATCAATAGAGCGCGTGCTACCAAGCTCCTAATATTAATTAAAACCTATTTAATAATGATTTTTATCTAAATTGATGTGTTCTAGCTCTTGTAATGATGCATATTCTTTCTAAATTGTCAACTTGATGCCTCATGACCTAGAAAACCTAAATTCATATGTTTCTAGGCTTTTTAGGATATTTTAGGATCACCAGAAGCTCCTAATATTAATTAAAACCTATTTAATAATGATTTTTATCTAAATTGATGTGTTCTAG
>LR552295.1:0-68643 GCA_900536415.3 Caenorhabditis sp. 38 MB-2015
TGTCTCTCTGTCTCTCTGTCTCTCTGTCTCTCTGTCTCTCTGTCTCTCTGTCTCTCTGTCTCTCTGTCTCTCTGTCTCTCTGTCTCTCTGTCTCTCTGTCTTTCTGTCTCTCTGTCTCCCTGTCTCTCTGTCTCTCTCTGTCTTTCTCTCTGTCTCTCTCTGTCTCTCTCTGTCTCTCTGTCTCTCTGATTCTCTAGATCTCTAATTTTCTAGTCTTCTAATTTCCTAGTTCTCTAATTTTCTAGTCTTCTAATTTCCTAGTTCTCTAATTTTCTATTCTTCTGGTTGTCTCTATTTTTCTCTAACCAGATTTTTCAGACTGATGTAATAAAACTTGCCCTCAGAATAATTTTGAGTACACAAACGTAGTGATGACAAAGATCAACCCTGTCCCTCCACTTTTACTACTCCAACGACAGTAGTACCAAAATCAGTGACGTCACAAAACAAGCTGTATGATGATATCATCATTTGATATTTTGTTCCAGCTAGACCCAAATTCGTCGATCAAAACGTCACCGCGGCTATTTTCGGTCTTATTGATAACCCTGATAAGACCGAAAATAACAACTACTGATGATTTTCGTTGAAATCTTTAAAGACACACATTAACACATCACAAACACAAACTGATAGCGGAAACGTGGGAAATGAGAAATGGTTAACCTGTCTGAGTCTCTTCACTCTAACTCTCGCGCCACCGTTGCGCTTTTTTTCGACGACAAAAACGATGGCGAGGCGCCAGATCATAAAAAACGCATCAGAAAACGAAAAAGAGTGTACTGTAGGAAGAGGGTGTTGTGTCGTTGAAAAAGATGATCAACGAAAAAATCTAGTCCTACATTTCATCATCATTTAAAGCGCGGATCTTGGGTCAAGCTTCATCTCCGAAAACATGTGTTCATAAAAATTCAAACACTGAAAAAAAAAAATTCGAACACTGAAAAAATATAAAAAGTCCAGATTTTTCCATGGTTAGAATTTGTTTTCTTGCTCTTTGAGGTAACCGGAATCATAAAAATCAAACTCGAAAAGAACTCCTTTTTAGTTGTTTACATTCCTCGAAAAATCAAATATGAAAAAAACCGAACAATGTATCATAATTTGATTGATATTTCTTCTTCTGATAAGAACGACCCGCCCGCCCTGTTTTCGTGACTGTTACCACTAATTTTCACTAAAGTTAAAGTTCGAAAAAAAATTTCAGAAATAAAATCGTTCGATCTCTGTACTTTTCGAATCACAGATGTCAATCATATCAAATTGATCATATGGTTGGTGGTCATATTCATAAAATTATACTTCTTTTTTTGGTATGTATGTATGTATACAAACATCTGTTCGAAACAGATAAAAAATCTTCGTACTCTTCGATTGAATATGCGAAATGTTTAAAGAATCGGGATACAGGGAAATAAAGCCTTCAGAGACGGGATCATCTAAAAGATGACATATATTTGACCTCCTGAATCCTATATGAATCTTCTGAACCCTATATAGATCTCCTGAATGCCTGAACGGAGATTCGGACCAATTTTTCTAGATTTTTCCTCAAAAAACTGGACCAAAACGGAACAACTTGAGGTTTATGGATCATTTTTATGATTTTTGTCTAAATTTTCGCGTTTGATTCAAGAAGATTTTGCAAAATATGTTTCAGAAACATATATTTCAGATCTAGTTTAGGTTGTCGGTTTTTGGACTTTTCAAAAGCCTAGAAATGTTAAGCACCTCCCCGTGGTTCAGTACATACTGAACTGGGGGACCACCAGTAACAATACAGACTTTACTCCGTACCTACACACTCACGACACTCTTAGAACACGTAAAAAGCTTAGTTGACCCCACTGCCTTGAGTTGATGCACCATGTCTGACCCTGAACAGGATTCAAATAGATCTGTACGACTATGTGGATCCGACCATCTAATCTTAGACACTTCCTTGTTTTTTAGTAAGGTCAACTAGATCAGAGTTAGGTACAGTACACCTTTATCATATCTCCTCCTATTCAACCAATGCAATCTTCCACAGTAGTCCAAGCCACTTCCGAATCTTTTATCAAATATACAGTACCCTCCACTCAAAAAAACACATAACAAACTGATGATAACAAGGATGACAATTGCATCAGTAGCATTTTCTTTGAAAACACCACATAATTTCTCTTTCTGCAATAACGATTGGAACAGAAGTACGATAGATTGTTCATCACCACCATGATCATCATGAAGTTATTAATATAACTGTTGACAAATCAAAACAAAACAAAAAATGATGAGATGATCTTTTTGTGATCTGATAAGAAATCAAGGACTGATTTATGTTGTTTTTCTGTTCAATGTGTAGATTTCAATTGTAATTTTCAAACTGTATGTATATGGGGACTTTGAGGAAGGTTGCATCAGCTGTTCTGTTTGACACCTAAGAACCAGATTTTTTCTCCGCCAAAAAAAGAGGTCATATGATGTTGTTAATGACCACGTGGGTTTGTGAAAATGAAAATGAAGATGAATGTTAAAATTTTGAAATTGATAAGGAAAATATGCTTTTGATGTATGCGCCTGGTTAGGGATCTTGGATTTTTCAGAACAGGTTTCATTTTTCGGGTGAATCGGAAGTGTATATTAGAAAAGAGGTCAATTCACGAAAATCAGGTGAACGTGTACCCAATTGGAGGTGTGCTTTACAATGTTTGAAAGAATACAAAAAGGGACCAATAATCGGTAAGTTACATAGAGGGTCCCGGCAGACAAGGTTCTTGCGAACCTGGTGAATGCTGACCAGCTGATCTTACCTATGATATGGTTTCATGGATAAGTTTTATGAATTTGGTTCTTAGTTTGGGTTAGGGTCCAATTCAGGAGTACTTGACTGGCCGGGTGGATGCTTACCAGCTAGCTGTACCGAAGGGATGTGCACCTGAAATTTGCTGTGCACAGAACTTATGTCACATCCGTTTGGTTAATATCGCTCTTCAAATCTATAAGGCGGTTTCCGATTTTCTGTGTACTAGGTTCTTCATATCTTGAAGCTCATCTCACCAGGTAAATCTATGTCTAAAAAGGCACCAATATTATACAAATCTATTGTGATCAATTTTTCCAGAAATACATGAATCAGACAGCCTGAATCGAACCAGATCGTCAAACAAGAAGGACTCAAATATCCAGATAACCAAATTCGGTTTTTTATTTCAAATTTTTCTTGATTGAGCGTAAATACGGGGTAAAGAGAGTCGATAAATTACTCTTGATTGAAAAAGCACATTAAAAAAAGGATAAGGAGTTTCTTACCGAAAAATATAGGTATAGAGATGAATTATAGGTACGGCTAGTTCTCACATTTTTGACGTAAACACGTTTTTCTTGAATCGTAAAAAATCCTCTAAATTATCTTTTGAGAGTTTTACTAAAAAATGTGCTCTTTTATTTAGGAGCAAACTTGCTAACTCTTTAACCCCATATTTGAGCAAGAAATCGAACCCTATTTAATTTAGGAGACTTCCTGGATGTTTGAATTCTTTTCAGTACCTTTATCAAACCTTCCTGGTCTAAATCAACATGCCCAACAATTTCCGGTTCCAACCAATCGTTATCTCTAAACGCCTTTCATTCAACCCTTAATATCTCATCAAAAGATCAACTAATAGATCTTACTCCTGTCAAAAGAGAAAAATACATTACAAACACCATGTTTCTCTCATTTTCCATGATAAATCATTCCCCCCCCCCCTCCTTCCTAATTTGGTCGTTTGAACATAATAGTCACGTGGTCGAATTTTTGTCTGCGTCTCCTGTTTTCGCGCACTCTTTATATTCTATCAAGTATATTCAGTTTTGTCGTTGAAATATATTGAGATTTCTAGTTGCATATGCTTTTTATTCCGTGGGTTACTGTAGTTTTGTGATTGGTCTGGTGGGAGACGCAGAGAAGAAATGTGGTGAGAGAGGGAGCATGGTTTTGATGACGTAGTGAGGTCGAACAAACAACGTGGTCGGACTTCTTTTTTTTCTCTTTCTTGTTTAGGGAACAAAAAATTGGTTTTTGTTTTTTTGATAAATGTATCAAAAAAAATGTGTGAATGATAATAATATCCATGATCTGGACCAATCGAAATAATCGAAACATCTGAAAAAATACAGTACTCCTTCATTATTCTGAAATAAACCTCATTCTGAAAATAAATGGTCAGTTCATAAACCACAAAAGTTTATCAATGATTTTTTACAAATATCACCGGAAATAAAATTTGACAATTGAGGTTTTTGACCTCTAATACGTGACTAAAACAAGTTCCAAAAAACAGCATCAATGTTCAGCTTCCCTTTTGTTGATACAGAAAAATGATTTGTGTTCACAAAGGGGCCTAAAAATAGTCGTCGTCATCGGTCTTCAAGAAGATCAACAATATATGTGTGTTGTTTTTCTCACTTCAGTTGGTCCTGATCACCAGAACAGACAGTCATTTCATCACTGATTTTTTGTTTTGATGATAAAAAGAATGACCACGTGTAACGTAAGAAACTATATACTATATTTCAAGAAATCGTGAAGATAGAAATGATGTCATTATCATCATATGTATTTGTTCGCGTAGACATATGACTACAAAATATATCAACATGATGAACGGTTTTAGGGATCGGTGAACAGTTTCAGGTATATTACGGAAATAGATTTTTATATTTTTGTTCGACAGGATTTGCAAAAAAAAAAAAACATGCTCCAGGCATATCCAGCGTAAGCCTAATCAACAGCTAGAGCTTAAGAAACAGCCTGAGTGTCAGCCTATGTGTCAGCCTGAGCCAGAGCCTAAGATAGAGCTTAGGTCAGATCGTAAGCTAGACCCTTAGCCAAGACCTAAGCTAGAGCCTAGGCCGGAGCCTGAGCTAAACCCTGAGCTAGAGCCTAAACTAAAGTCTAAGCTACAGCCCTAGCCCGAAATCTTTATTTTCAAATTCTATAATCTTTTTGAACATTCTTTCGCCGAAGTCACGAATTGTTTTTTATTTCGAAAACTACAGTATACATGATAACATCTTTTTTAAAACTATTATCAGTAAAAATACTACCACTACGAGAAAAATATGATATAGTTTCACATGATCTTTCTGATCATGTGAACTTTGTTGAATTATCTATATTTAGTTCCTCGTGTACATTATATTACTACTATGTATATATGTACCTATTTATATATGTAAACACACACACCTTATCTCTTTCCTGCCCAGCGTTTATTGTTCCTCACAAACAGTATGCTTATTTCATTTTTATTATCATTGTTTCGGCGACGGGACACCTAAATTTTACGAATTTCGTCGTCACAGGAAACTAGAGAAAGATGTCATCATAAAACGTTTTGTTTCAATGCGTTGAGACCACTTTTTGATGTTGCGGTTGGAAATTGAGGGATTTGAATAAAAATAAACATGGAGAGATCATTCAGATCAATTTACATGAAAACAACTAAATTGAAATGATAAAAGAGGAATAACTCTGAAAGTGACAAACAGACAAACAATTTGAGGACTTTTGGAGCAGACCTGGAAATTTGGAGCAGACCTACAATTTAAGAAATTGTACGGTCGCTAACTCGCTAGTCTTTAAACCGATCATAGAATCATCAATGCTAGTTGATCTCAAAATCAACAGAGTTAAAAAAAGAAGTTTTATCCTGTAAATTAGGGGATCAATTCCCAACAATTTGGGATTTATTGGCAATATTAGTGATATCTTATGCAGGAAAATATTTTGGCAATGAAAAACCTTCACCGAAGTAACTGAGAAAAACAGTTATTTTTTCAAAAGATTTAAAAAAATTGCCGTGCTCTTCTTTTTCCAGATGTCGTCCTACAAAAACTGGAGCACTTTGCTGATACCTTTGAGCACAACTGTGCAAAAAATGGAGCCAAACCGGCTATTTTGAGCCGAGTGATGAAGATATAACCAATAGTATACCAACTTTCTCTCGCGAATTTTTCTGATTGGATAAAAAAATTAATGAAACATGTAGAACTACTCTTTTTTGAGCTTGTTCCCAATATTTTTTGTCAAAAATAATATTTCTTGGACTTCTTTTTATACAAAATTTTTGTTAAAGATTCAAAGACTGGTTGGGGAAAATTATGTCTTCCAAATAAAAATTCAGCAGAAAATTTCAAAAATTAGTATACTGTTGGTTAAATTGTCATAGCTCGTCTAAAAAGAGTCTGTTTGGCCTCATACTTTTAACAAGATCAGAAAAATATTACAGATTTTCAATTTTCTGAATATCGTCCTACAAAACTGGAGAACTTAGCTGATATGTTGCTCGAAATGTGTAAAGAGTGCCTGAAATCCTCCAGGGAACCAACAATTTATAGAATTAGGCCTAATTTTTAGTTCTTGAACCAAGTAAAGAGCTAAAAAAATTAGGTTAGGTTCAAATTTTATTTGGGAAGTATATTGTTTTGAAATTAATTTCTGGGTATTTTTCTAGACGCCACGTTTTGTAAAAACCTCGAAAATCTGTAGCTTGAAGCAGTGAAGACTGAGATACACCAAATTCTTGTTCAAATTCGAGAAATCATCAAAACTACAGTAATCTTTCTTGTTTATTTTTTGAATAGAACATCAGGATGTTCATTCTTCATTTGGCCAATTGTCCCGGAACCAGTTTTTCTTTTTCTCTTCAAAAATTACACTTGATTTTTGAAAATCATCTTATCAGCCATCCAATGACCAAAAAAGCGAACATTTTGCATCACAAATTTTTTCATTGAAAAATCGCCAGTTTTTCCGAATAGAAAATATTTGTTGACCACGTGGCCGAAAAAAATCAAATGATTAGGAATTTTTATTTGATGGTTTGATTTCTCGCTCTGGAATTTGTTGGGTTTATCAACATCAGGTCATAAATATCATTTTAGGTAGTCTTTGATTTATGTGTTTTTTTTTGTTGTTTTCTTCAAAAAAGGTATTGTATGGGGAGATTTTTTCAACGATTTCATACAGTTTTTGAATAAACAAGTATACATGCAAAGAAGCGATCAGAAATCAAGCAAATAAACACACACCTACAGTACTACTACATACTATAATGTTTTTTACGATTTTTAAGGGATATTGCATCATACTGTGAAAGCATACCGGTTCCAAAAACTCTTATTTTATCATTTATTTTGTCAAAATATAATATACATAATATACTTCTATAGAGATCCGTTCTGTTTGAGGACAAGAGATCAAAAAAAAAAATTACAGAGATCAAAAAAAAACTCAAGAATTTAAAAAAGAAAAGAAAAACACTGCTTCTGAGCGATGAGATATATATTCAAGAAAATGAGAAAATCGATAATGTGGGAGTTGTATGACACCATATTGGTATTTAAAAACTAGTGGATTTTACAAAATAGTATAGGAAAAAAAAAAGAAAAAAGTATATCACAACATATTCAAATTGTTATTGCTGAAGAAATATTTACACATACTTAAGTAAACGTGGAAAATTCTGAGATTCTTCATGGGTTTTTTGAAAATTTATGTGAGGCGAGTTGAGGATTGAAGAGTTGCGGCGAATGGATTGACGGAGCCGAATGACGCAAAACCTGGAACTAAAGGATTTGGGAGTTGGTAGAGATAGATTTGGATGGAAATGAAGGGAAAACCATGTTTGTTACAGTTAGAGATCAAATCGTAAGTTTGTATTTAAGTTTGTATATTTTTGGTTATATCTTCATGCCTCAGCTCAAAATAGTCCATTTAGTCCCATATTTTTCAGAGTTGTGCACAATGGGATAGGTAACGTGCTCCAGTTTTCTTTTTGGAAGATATCTAATATCTTGATCAAATAACACACAATTTTCATAATATTCCCGTATGATGTACACAATTCATCGAAAAATGATTTATCAACAAAAAAGTATTTTTTCTTCATAACTAGCTTGGTTCATGAAAATGTTTAGATGAATAAAATCCGTTTTATTTTCAAAATTTTAGAAAACAATGTATAAGCATTGCATTGGTTCGTTTTCTGTTGAAATTTGGAGAAGATTAATCAATTTTGATCAACTTTAGAGCATTTTGAAATTCACCACATTTTTTTTAAGAAGATAGAAAAAAATTTCAGAAACATTTTCTAGCATTTGAGCCGAGTTTCATCTGTGAGTTGTATGAAAAAAGTCCCTGTTTAAATTTAAAAAAAAAATTTCTACCAAAATTTCATCTTAAAGTTGAAGTTTTTCTAGATCATGACATTTTGACACTAAAAACATTTTTTAAGAAAAAAGGTTATTCGAAAGAATTAGTTTTCAGATTCTTGTTTTTCCAGATATCGTCCCATAAAACTGGAGCACTTTGCTGATTTCTTTGAGCATAATTGTGCAAAATATGGGACAAAATGGACTATTTTGAGCTGAGTTGCGGCGATTTTGTATATATTTATATATTTTTTAAATTACTGAATATTTTGACAATTTTTTGACAACAAATATGTCATTCTGTAGATCTCAACAAAGATCCTTACTCTCCCACTAGCGTGCATGTGTTACCTGTTTGTGCGTTCAAAAAATTGGTAGCCGGACTAGCGGTGACTGTCGGGTATGTCGGATAGACCGCACTGGCCAATGAGTTCTGCGCTGCTCCGTAAGGCAACGCATTGCGTGGAGAGGTATGATTTCTCGTCGAGTAATCTGAAGCCGACTCGAATTGAGCGGTATACGCATTTGCGTAATGAGAAAGTTGATCGGTTGGCGCTCTGAAATATCATTATTTGTTTTTTGAAGAGCAACCGACATTTTACGGGTTTACCTGTTGTATAGAGCTTCAGCTAGTTCAGCAGCTCTCTTGAGGATTTGATCTTTTGGAAGACGATCTGGATCTCCTGGATATTTTGGGAGAAGTTTTTGAAGTCTTGCGAATCCGAAATCAATATTCGGCTCTGACAACGCTGGAAAATATATTATATTGAGGTTATTTTTTGCCCCAAAAGTACTTACAAATATAGGTGAATCTGAAGGGTGGTCCTCGGAAAGTCTTCGCTTTAAACTGCAAAGTGACATCAACCATCCCTGCACCATGTCGAGCTGGTGTTGTGATACGCATAGCGTGTGGTGAGATCACTTGAACAGAGTCTGGCCAAATGGTGACAGCGCCAAATTGAATTTGGAGACCTTCGAAAAAGTTTTCACCAATAACAACCACTTGTGTGCCACCTTGAACCCAGCCTTCTGATGGGCAAAGAGCTTTGATTGTAGGGATAGACGTGGTAGACATCTCTTGGCTTTCAGAGAACTCGGCTTCTGAAAAATTAGGATTTTAATGAAGACCCCTCATACCCATCAAAATGTGTCATGTTTCCCACAAAACCTATTTATCTAACAGATGACTGATCCTAATCTATCTGCTGACAACCAACACACACAAAAAAATTTGCATACATTGACGTTTTTATGGATGTTTCGAACAATTATAAATGCGTCTCGTCAGTTATGACTTTTTTGTTCATGCAGGAGGCAGCTGAGAAGTATCGCCAGCCGGAAATCAAGATAAATAGGGATACGGGTGTGAATTATTATAATTAGATGGGTGAAATGGCAACAAGAAGGCCAGACAGCTGCAGTTTATGTATTTTTCACAATTATTATGTATGCGTTTATGGTTGTTTGTTGTATCAATCAATCATATTTTTTTTGACAAAGAGTGGACTGTGGATTGAAGTGCGGGTTTTTCTGAAAGATCTAGATCTCTAGAAGAGAAATGGATATATTTTATCAGAATCTAACTAAATTGGACTTAAAAATTGAAGAAAAGCGGAATTATTTAGCCAGTTATTAGTAGTTCACGTTAATCTTTTTAATTTTTTGGTATTGAAAATCAATTTTTTTAAGTTTAAAAAAAAATTTCACTTTCTCGTATTAAAAAAATTTAAAAAATATATTTTTTTCAATTTTTTTGTATATTTTTTGGGGTAATTGGACCTACAGAGATCGATCTATTATCTGAGAAAGTTGTAGTTTTCATGAGGAAAACCATAGTTCTCAATGGAGCACATTTAAGCAATTGAATTTTGGTTTGTACATGAAAAAAATCATTCAAATACTGTATTTTTTGCGTAAATTACATGGATTATGAAATTTTACATTTTTTTTCATAACAATCTTGGATTTTTCAGGTTCTGATTGTATTCTGGCCTTTTTTGAAATAATTTTTCAAAAAGAAAAAACCTTTGAAGTAAGGGATTTGGAAACTTTTAATGTACTTTACGTAGAAAGATTCTAAATTTCAATCTCAAAATAAACTTTTCTTGAAAACAAGGTTTTTTTAATTTATATATTTCAGGTTGCTTGTTTCACGATTTTTTCTGGTTCCAGAAAAATTTCTCTATCTCTTGACATCGGAATTTGAGAAAAATCTGACCAAAAATAAAGGCAATTTATAATCTAAAATTAATCTTTAACAATGTGACTTTTATCAACATCTATCTAGAAAAATGCCCTTTGTATTTCATTGAAACTTCCAGATCTCATCAATCAAAATTGATATTTTCAGCAATTCGACCAAACTACAAAAATAGACCTCAATCACTTCACAAAAAAAGTCCCCCATCCTTTTTCCTCCTTTTTTTTCATCATATAAGTAACTAATCTAACTTGTGTCTTTTTCCCTTTTCGCACAACATTTTTATTGTTTTCCACACTCGCCAAACACCTTCTTGGAAAATTAAGTGAAACAGGGAAAAAAGGAGGGATAGAAAGAAGAAGAAGAAGAAGGGGAGGAAGATAATAAGAATAGAGTGCAATTTTTTCATTGCCAATGAATTTTTAATCAAATTATGCACTTACTCATTGAAGATAGAGAGATACGTAATAGTGAAACTGAGTTAGTTTGTAATGGATCTACGAATTCTGGATATTTTGAAAAAAAATTGGAATAGGCTCTATTGAAATTGGCCTAGATGTGTAATTCGTGATGAATTTTGTCTATATGACCTAAATTTTTTGGCTTATTCTGAAGAGCGTCTTGTAATTTGTAAAAATTTCTGGTTTTCGAGAAAATACTGAGAATGTTCGTGTGCATTTTCACAAATTCACCCAACATTTGCTCAAAAACCAGAGCTTTTCAAATTGGTAGCATATCCGAGACGCTCTTTCAAATGAGACTAACTTCATTTCAGACCAAAGTCGCCCTTTAAAGGTGTTGTACGGGGAGTTGGCAAGTTGCTCTTAAAAAAGAGCACACTTTTTTAAGAGGTATTACTCTCGAATGATTTTTTACAGATAAGCCTGGCCTTTTTTCAAAATTCGTTCTAAAAATATTTCTTGGGGTAGTCGTACTTGTAGTAACCGATTCTGATATTTAAAAAAATAAGGAAATTACATTTTTTTTACAAAACAACATGATTATCAATGGAGCACATGTCCTCATTTTATTTTGGCTTGTACCCGAACAGAAGCATGAGAACACAGTAATTTTTACAAATATTACTCGGACTTTGTGATATATGAAATTTCGAAATGTTTTTATCAAAATGGCGCATTTTTGTTGGCCTTTTTAGAGATGTAAGTACTTTGCAAGTTGCTATCAAAAAAGAGCTCATTTTTTAGGTACAAAAATCTAGTTTTCGAGAAAATTTTACTTAAAACAAAAAGTTGGAAACATTTCACGTATTTCGAATTTTGAACTTGTTTTTCTCGAAAACCAGAGACACCTAAAAATGTGCTCATTCTTTTAAGAGCAACCTGCCAACTCCACGTACCGCACCTTCAAATTCATGTTTCTAGATTTTCAAGACAAGCTCACCATCTGACGCATCTGGTCGCTTAATCCGTCGTCCATGCTTCGAATTATTATGTACAAACATATTATCCGACACCGCAAGAAGTGGTCCATCAATTCTAGCCGTCGAGCTCAACACCACCTAAAAAACAACAATCAATAACATCCTCTTATCTACATCCCTCGTTCCATTCCCCCCAAAAAATTTTGTCTGTCACTAATTAAAACCACCATGGGAATAAAACAGGCGGCCTCAAGAAAAAAGACAGATTGCTAAATAGCCTCACTAAACAAAACAGATGATATCCAACTGTTCCAATGTCTCCGATTTACAACTCCCTTCTCCTTTTCTGGGTTGTCGGCTCAGTACGGTTTTGAGGAGCAAAAATGGATGAGCCCCCCCCCCCTTCAATAATTTTATGTGTGTGTGTGGGCAAGAACAATAGGAGGTGCCACCTGTTAACTTGTCAGTTTTGTCAATAGAGTTAATCGGTCATTTTTTGATGTTCATGGGTCACTGGATTCAGAAATTAAAATGGCTATATTGAAAAAGGATCTACAGTAATCTAGGAAAAATCTAAATATCACTGACAAAGGGTTACATTTCCCAAAAAGTCAAATTAGAAGTTCTCTTGGGTAGTTTTATACGTAGAACTTGAAATTTTTATTTAAAATATAGTTAGCCTCAATTTTGAAGTAATAATTTATTGATTGTTGATAGAGAGAGCGCATTTTGAAGACCATTTTATACCTACTGCAATACCTTTTTTGACAAATTTCAGGTCAAACAAGAAGAATTCTCAATTCCCGGGTCCTAGAAGCTTCACGGGATAATAAAAAAATCAAATGAGAAGTACTCTGGGGTAGTTCTACACCTAGAATTTGAATTTTTCATTGACAATTCACTCAAGCTTCATTCTGAATTTAAAAATCAATGAATTGTCAATAGAGCGCCTTTTAACTTCTTATATTGTTTGAGATAGAAAGTTGCTTTGTTTTAACTAAACTAGAGAGATCTATGGCTACTAGTTATCCGTAAATTATTATTTTTTTGGTTTTTTGAGCATAATTTTATACCGAATTCAAGCTCAAAATCAAAATATCCGGTTTTCCAAGCTAAACCGGTGTCATTTTTTTTTACATTTGCTTAGTAGGTATGCAATTTTTGGTCCCATATCAAGTCCAGAAAACGCCAAAACCCCAAAATAGTCGTTGACTTCGTATATTCCAAATTTACCTGAAATCTTCGCATATCCCTTGGATTTCCAGCATTTTTCAAGCAATTTTGATTGCATTTCAAGAAGAATTTGAGGAAGAATCTGAAAATATTATATTCCTCTTAGTTGAACATGTATCCCCTCGTTTTCTCGACAAAAAGTACACCAATAATTGTGTACTAAAAGGATCATCATCATCATCATCATCCCCTCTTCTAACAAGTAGTAATTACAAGATTGGTGTCAATTATTCGGGTGCACAACTGCTCATAACTTTCTCGAGATAATAATAGGTTTATGACTAAATGAGGGGAATACTTCTTTTTTTTTGTGTTTTTAGGTATAAAAAATTTTGGGGGGGCACCTAATTTAGTAAATGACACCATAATATTGGTGGCGCAATGAACAGCTGCAACATTTTATAGCCCCGTTTTATTTGTTTTTTGTAAGGGTTTTTTCGACTTTTTCCGTGCGCAATGTACTCACCGGTCAATGATTACTGGATCACTTGGTGTCTCATTCCGATTTCCACAACTTTTCTTCTCACAACATCGACTACACATAACTTCGTGTGTCAAGAGAACCCGACACATTTCCGGATTCTTATCCTGTCCCTCATACACTATAGCCTGAAAAAAAAGGATGGAAAAAAAACTTGGAGAAAGAAGATAAAAATGATGATGGATGGGATTGGGTATATGGTAACGATGTTTGATTTAAGTTGAGTTACTTTTCAAGGGGTACTGTATTATACAAATGCTTACCTGTTTGGAGACACTGTCAATGAGTCGAACGTAGAGATCTTGCTCTGCGCGAAGACCATTTTGGAACACTAGACTAAGCCGATAGTGAATGCCATTTCGCGTTTCTTGCCCGTCAATCTCTTTTTCTTTCTCGACGAACCCGGCAAATTGGGTTCGTTCGACTTCAATTGGCTGATTGGAACGGTCATAGAGAGCGATGACGAAATGGAAAAAGTTGGATTTTCGAAGATTGTTGGGTGGATTCTTTTCGAAATGTGCACGTGCGATTTGAACACTAAAATATGTATATGGGTTATTGGTTATGAGGGTGGGATGATTTTATAAATTTTCTTTTAAAAAATGTTCCTCAATTTTTGAAGAAAATTGGAAGTAAAAATTGATTTTTGTTAGAGACGCAGAGACTTTTTGCTCCAACTACAAAGGCTGTGGAAAAATGCTCCTAATATTGTGAAATAATGAATTTTTTAGTGCTAGGTAGAATAACAAATCTGGTTTTTTAAGTGCTACTTGTAAAACTGGTCAGCTTCCAAATATTTTCAAACTTCTCTTCAAACACCAGATTACAAAATACACCGAATTCCAGCAAAACGTTAAGAAATATTCCAGAATCTTATATATTAGGTTATTAAAATAGGTTTTAAAAATCAATACATCTTGAAGACCTAGATAGTTTTACGAAGCAGGAAAAAATAATTGAATTTTTAAAAAAACGACCCAAAAGAAAGAAAATGAGCTCAAATCTATCGAATTTGTTTTCCAATATTTTTGGTATTTTTGAAAAATGTGTTATAGTAAAGTACAGAGGGCCTCTGAAAGTTAGATAGGTTTTTTTTCAAAATGAAGTTTCAAAATTTGACTAGATATTTTCCAGAAACACAATGGATCACTCTCATAGCCTAAAATTACACTGAAAAACTCTGGAATATTTTGAAAAATAGTTTTAAAGCTGAGAATATACATATTTCTATGATCCTACTATGTAGGATAGAGTGCACTAAAAAAAAAGAAAACTGATTTTCATGAAAATATATTTCAAATGGGTTTTGTAGAATTTTTCTCTGAATTCTTTCACTTTTTAAGTCAAAGTGTTGAAAACGATATATAGATATAACCTACAATGATAAGTTATTAAAAATAAAGTAATATTTTTCTAAACAGTTGTTTGGAAACGAATGAGCCTCTATATCCAACAAACTAAAAATAAAGAGCGTCCGCGAAAAAAGGAAAAAGTGAAGAGAGGAAAAAATAAAGTAGACCTGGGAGTTGAGTCCAACTCCCATACCTAATATTCTATGCATTAAAAAAAAACGCGAACTATAAAAAACACGAAATTTCAGTCGCAACCAACCTAGCCGACGTCGGGTCAAGAAGTGAAGGCGGCCATTGAGCGACGGCGGCAGCTCGAAGGTTTTCATCTTTCACAGACCTGAGTAAGGTATTCGTCGAATCGGAGAAGAACATTTGCACAGCCAGCGTCCCCTCGGGAACCGGCCTCATTACACAAACCGAGTTTCTCTCCTTCTTCATCTCCCCCCCCCCCCCCCNTCCACCCACTCCTAATCCCGCCCATCCGCCAACCATGGAGCTTGAGCACTACAGTAATCCGAGGATGATGTTAGAAAAGAAAGGCGAAGAGCAGATAGAGAGAAAGAGAGATGCGGAGCGGTTTGGTTTGGTTCACTCAATTACTAGCCACAACAAGGATATGTGAGTATATTTGGAGAAAAAGAGGAAGATAAAATTTTTTATTTTTTTCGAGTTTTCAAGGGAAATGGAAAAATGAAGAAGTTTTTTTTGGGAGAAATAAAAACAATGAATGAATGCGATATTTGGGGGGGGGGGGGGGTAAAAAATTGGATAAAGAAATGAATTCTTAATTTCAACCCACGATTTCAAAAATCAAGTTTCATTTGATAGTTTGGATTTGTTTCAGAAAATTTAATAGTTCTAGTTCAAAAAATTCAAATCCATGATTCGTTATAGGAAGTTTCAAAACTATATGCTCTAAAAATCGGATATGAACTTGGTTTCGAACTACGAAATATTTGGAACTTTCCATCCAAATTTCAAGAGAATTTGACCGGAAATGTTCACAAAATAGACCAGATCACCTATACAATTCCCTAATATTATTGGAACCAAATTCAGAAAACAATTCAACAAATTTGACCTCGGTTCATTCACAAATATTGGGACTTTTTTAAATATTATTTTTTAAATATTTTTCTAAAATTTGAATATTTTTTGAATAAATAGTGGGACATAGAGTTTTTAAAAAATTTTCAGAGCTGAATCCGGTCCAATTCAGAAGGGCTATTCACACTGTTTTAAAAATATACTATACATAGTGTATATTATATGTAATTGAAGTTGTGCAAACCGGTTTCAGACTTTTTTCTGAAACAGGAAAATATTTTATAGGACCAGAAGAATTGAAATTGACTTGATAAGAATGGGGTTCAAAATGAATTACTCTAAATCAGACCAGATATATATTTTTGAGTTTTTCTGAATTTGTTTAGCCTACGCCTAGAAAATTGAATCTCCACAATTTCATTATTATGTTACTGAATATTTCTGAACTTTCTGAATTCACATAAATTTCATTAAACCTGAGTTATCTTACAAAAAAAGGGCTTTTCTGAATGTGACATGTAAAACTTCACCACATCTGAATGGCATATTTGGGTCCAATTTAGAAAATTTCGGAAAAGTTCAATCAATTCACGAAGTTTTTTATCACAAGATAGTCATAGGATTTAGCAAGAATTTTTTAAAAATTTATTTCAATATCATTTCAAAAGTGAGATACTAAAAAAAAAACTTAACATCATAAAATCAACTTGACAGAAATCACAAAATCTAAACTTAGAACTTTTGCTTTCTAAAACATTACCGTATTCATATATAGTATAAATTAGTATATTTATTGTAATCCACTTTTATTTTATACATATTTCTTCATGAGTTTATTTTTGAAAACCTTTTTTATGGGCCTCTTCAGGGGTCCCTCCAAAACTATTGACCAATATATATCTTTGTAACTTTAGAAATTGTCAAAACCAATTCGTCATATGTAAATGGTACTTTTTTGGGCAGCTGTCTTGAACTCGAAGAATATGCAAATTTCGAAACCCCTCCATATCTTTTTTGACAATTTGTAACTGCTTCTCCTCTTCTCCTTTTCTGGCTGAGAAGAAGAAGAAGAAGAAGGATGTTTTTGACGGCCTGTTGCGATTTTTGAAAAGAGATAAGACAGCAAAAGAGGCAAAGAGAGATTTATTATATCTTTTTGTATATTTTTGGGAGAAAGAGAGAGGAGCTTGGAACATTTATGATTTATTGCATTTTGAAACAAAGTTGGTTTTGAGAGGGGTTTTTAAGATGGGTTACTGTCAAAATTCTTGGAGAATTGAGCAGATTTTGAGGGTTTAAAAAATCTGCCACTTTAAATTGGAATCAATCGAACCGGATTTCATGAAATCAGGTATGAAACCCTGATTTGAAATTCAAAATATCCAAAATTCGACTTTAAAACGAATAATTTCAATTTCAAAAAGTATGTATACCTATACAAAATACACATTTTCAACTCAAAAAATTGTTTTCTGAAATAATTATCATCTATGGAACTGGTGATTTTGAGAGGGGTTATATTATATTGAACTCAATCGGACCGGCTTTCGTAAAATCTAGACAGAACCCCTGATTTTAAATTGAAAGGGTCTGAATTTGCCCCTGAAACAGGCTTCTCAATTTCTCTCAAAAAGTATGCCAGATCAAAAAATGTCGATTTTTGATGCAAACTAAACGAAATACTTGAACCAAGTCCGTTTAGGTAACTAAATTTATCGATTTTTGGTACATAAAGGGTACATAATTGATATTTACTGATAAAAATCTAGCACAAAGTGACTTGGGTAGTTGGCAAGTTGCTCTTAAAGAAAGAGCACATTTTTTAGGTATAACTTTCGGAGGATTTTTTACCAAAAAGTTTAGTATTTGAGGAAAAAATTAGAAAATTTTCATTTCCGATAGTTTCCAGATGTTAAAAAAATCTTTCGAGATTTACACCTGAAAAAATGTGCTCTTTTTTAGGAGCAACTTTCAGAAAAAAAACTATCCAGATTTTCAGAGATACATAGAGGATATAATATCATCTATAAATAAACAAAACTTAAGTCTAGGTTCTTTTGAATAAGATCATAATATTTTGTGAAAACTGGATAACTTACGATTCATCCTCAATTTTAACAATCATCTCCTCACACCCGGAAGTCACCCACCTAAACATACTGGATCCGAGGAATTCAAAAATCATCGAGAACAATAATAAAAAACTTATGATGTTACCACCAGACACCTCCCTCAATTCCCCAAACTAACCCCAATCCTACTATACTAATTTTTTTTGTTATGAAATCATAAAAAAGCTATTTTCTGAGTATCAAAGCCGAGAAAAAAACGGAGAAAAATCGTGGCTCAAATCAAGAAAGCGGCTCTGAAACATGTGGTCGAATTTTCGGGAGTTTTTGCCGAATTTCTCGTTCCTATGGGACACCATATAGTGATGGTACAACCCATACAGCTAAGGGAATTCAACGTTGAGATCTCTTTTTTTCTCGTTGGTTTGGCGGCGTTTTTTTTTTGTTGCCGGAATAGTGGAGATTATTAGACATAGATAAACTTCACATTTTCTGTTCCAAAGATCCCATTTTTCCAAAATTTGGTTCATTCTCTGATCATTGTCACTATATCCAAAATTAATCAGCATTTTTGTGAATAATGATGACTTCAAGACTCTTGGGATAGCCGTTAGATATTGCAAATTCTTTGAATAACAAAAAAATGTATATCATCATAACAAACACAAAATCATCCAGTTAGTTTGGAAGTCTTGCTACTGGTGTGATCTTTATGTACTTTAATATGAAGTATATCCGAATTCAGTTAGATTCGAGTCCAACGGAATTTACACCCTCAGAAATTTTTTTTTAGAAAATTTATGACTCATTTAGGAGCAAATTATCAAATCTACTTTTTTAAAACTGGAGGACTCACAAGGAAACCTGAAGGCATTTTTTATGGTGAAAAAGACCCCTGTATTCAAAAAATCATATCTCAGCTAAAAATTATCGAATCAAGATGGTTAAAAAAGCATCCAACAGCTGAAATGCTCCACGTCAAGATGGATTTTTTCACGCCTGTCTGACTGCGTACGAATGAGCTGACGGGGACCAGAAAATCGATTTACCCAATTTCCCAAACGCCGCCTTTCACAAAACGTATTTTTTTGGCGCATAATTACGAGAGTTAAGGCACCTAGGCGTTGGTCGAGAGTGAGAAGACAACAGTTTGTCCGGTTTCCCAAGCTTTCTCAAATGTGGTTAAAATTCAGCGTTCTTATCATTACGTGATAAGCTAAAATGAAATAATCGGACCATTTTTTCAAAAAACCCTTATTAAATTTGAGTTACCGGAACGAACTATGAGGATAATATTCCCTAGAAAGCTGAAACATTTATAGAGCGAAGCCTTCGAATTCTATGGCTCAAAATTGGATGGCCTAATACTGTACCATTACGGGTCTATGTACAAAGCGGGGATCGAGTAACCTAAACTGGTTCACACCATATTTCAATTTCCGTTTAAAAATACATAATGCCTTTTTTTAATACGGTCAGAACTACGCTTTCCGTCTTTTCTCACAGTTGTGAAAAAAAAAAGAATCTGTAGATAGGATTAGTATGGGACAAATTCTAGCTATATCAAGATAAATATTTACGGAGTAGGGAGGGTCAGTTCAACATAAATCATGGGCTCTCGGTCTGCCCAGGGCGAAGCACCCATAAACAGACAGCCGAGTGCCCGCTCGCTCAATTTGAAACCCCTAAAAAGTACCTATAATGTGAAAAAAGGGTTTTTTGGCATCTCCTTTGCTTTCCGCGGGATAGTCCTTCGAGAATTGTACTAAGTTCGAACAAAATAGTTACTAAGACTAGGTTTTTTCATTTTCTCTACCACGTCTTGGGAAATCATGTAGCTAGAAGATATAAGGGTTCCTTTTCTTGTACAGGTGTCCCAGAAATAGAGAAAAAAGACCTCTTAATGATATGGGGGTCCCTGAATATATGAACGATCAGGAACCACAATTAATGACCTTTCTACTATTATATAACTGTGATTTATGCTAATTTATGTCTCATACGTCTCTAATCTGCGTCCAAACTCACTGAAGTTCGTTTGACAAAGGATCGGGATGAACAAAGAAACCAGGTGCTCCATGTTCTCCATATGGAAAAAAAGCTGAACTTGGCTCAGGACTATCACAAGGCTCTTGTTTCACTTCAACAGGTGGCTGCGCAAGATGATGAGCGTAGGCCGCAAGAATATCCGTAGGATCGAAAAGAGGGTTCATAGTTTTGGCCCCTCTCGAGAGAATAGAATAGGTGGAAGTTATTTATTCGAGAAGGAATGAGTTAATAATTGAGGCAGCCTGCTTTATATAGTCATGAAAGTGTGCTTTTCTGATGACAATCAATAATCTCGTGCTTTTTGTTTTTAACATTCTTGACTACCTGTTAGTCAGCATTGTTTTGCAAGAAAGGAAGAGAGTTTAACAGGATTACTGTGGTGAACAAGCTCTTGGGCGGGATGGGAAGAGGAAGAACCCAAAAAATATAAATCTAGACTTACACAGGAATATGTAGATTGAGAGTGGCTTGTGCGTATGGTTCATCATAAAAGTTCATAGTATCAACAGTGGCAATTCGAGTTTGACTCATGGCCTCACCAATTTTTCCAACTCATTCACACTCTAGCAACACGCCTCTATCCTTCCCTTTGTCTCTTCTTTAGCTTGGTGAATCGCTCTAGGAGAAAAAGATTAATCTATTATATGTCAGAAGAAGGAAGACACCAAAATGCAACAAAAAGTGGTGGGAGAAGGAATTCCCATGGAGTTTTTTGAATTGTGAGAAAAACGTATGCAGATGGTTTTCGGAAGTCTTCAGAGGTTTACTACCACTCTAAATCGTTAGAAGATATATTTGAGTACCCTGTTGTTTAGGTACCTATTTTTTAAGTTTTCCTGTATATGTGAAATTAGGCATCGGGTTATAAAATGAGGCCAAAAATTTACTATATTTTCTTGGTGAATGCTTCTTTATCTAACAAAAAAAATGTATGGTTCCGAAAAATATAAAGATTAACATCCTGTAATCAGTTTTCGTCAAAGTCGATTCTCAGTGCGCTAATTTCATCTATAAAATTGTCTGTTTCAGCTAGAAAATGAGAAAATCTGTATACAAGCGATTTCGAAGGCTAGGTCCTAACTATATGCTAATCAAGTATGAAAAACCCTAGAACCTTAGTTTGTACTTAAATTGAAATTTCACGTGAATTTTTCAATATTTTTGTTCATCTATAGAAAATTTTTTAAACTGTTTATCAGGATAAAGTTTACACCAAGACTTAGCGTCAATTTCTGACTTCTAAACTTGATTGATTCAATTTTTTTCAGAAAAGTTCTGAAATTTTGAAAATCATTGTGAATAAGTTCAAATTTAACCAGATTTTAGTGAATTTGAGACAAGGTCATAGAAAAGGTCCAAATTAGGATTTATTTCTCATTTCCAGACAACTTGTGAAAAAAACGTAAGAAATTACGTAATTCCTGTGGGAAGATCCCTTTTGACTAATTCTTTGGGGTATTTTGATGGTTTTTAACTAAATACACAAATAAATAGTGACAAAAAATTTCTCTTGAGTAATAGTTTTCAACAAGAGCTATTGAAATGAGGTGTTTCCTGTTTTAGTGTCAGTTTGGATAGTTCAAATCCGGAATTTGAGCCACATTTCTCAAAAAAGTAGCCTTAAAGCTAGACATAAATTCCCTTGATATTATCATCATAGTTTATTTTTATGATGAAGAAAAGTACAACGAAGAAACGTCCTCCGGGAACTCCAAATTAATTCATAAATTTCAGAGGGAAACAGAAACACAAGAAGAAAAAAAACAACAAACATTACAAAAATGTTTGACACAAAAGGAGTCAAGTGAAAGGGATTTCATCAATCATCCTTTGCGAAAACATGGCGAGCTAGCTTCTTTTCACCCTCGAACCACCAAAAAAAATGAAGAGGATGAGGATTACTGTAGCATTTCGCCTTTTTTCTTCTTGTTCGTTGTTTGACATTTATGAATGGATAAATAGAGTTTTTTTTTGTTGGTTTGTGAAGTAAAGTGAAATAGAAAAATCACATTTTTGAGAATCCCAAAAATATGCTATTCTTGTTTTTCGCTAATGAGATACAGTAATCTTTGTGATGGTTGTTAATTGTTTTTGTTTTTTCGAAGATGGGTATGATATTTGGTTTTATTTCACACAATATATTGTTGATAAAGTTTGAGGGAACATTTTTAAGTTAGCAGGTTTTTCCAGTAGCCGACATTTTCCTGGTTTGGCAATACTCTAATGGGAATGTGAATGTTACTGAGCAAATCACCGACAACTTCCGGGTTTGGTTAGAAAGATATGTGTATCCTGGAAGAATTCTGATGCCTAGTTAGAATTGGGAGCACTAGAAGAGATTTTTTCGAAGTATCAGTAGAATCAGAAAGAGATTTTTTTGAAAGTTACTTCATAATGGAGAAAGTCGTCATACTTTGGTTCAAAATGGCCCCATATTTTGCATAGTTATGCTCAAAAAAATTCCAGAACACGTTCCACAAAAAATGGAACCTTTTGCTGATATATTTGAGCACAACTGTCCAAAATATGGGGCTAAACGGATCTAATTTGTAGACCACCCACGAAGTTTATTGTTTTTCTCCAAATTCCTTCCGTTCATAATCATCATGTTAGTCAATTTTTTTCACGCTTTCTTAAATTAAAAATATTTTCGTTTTTATTTTGATCACTTGATTTTTATATCATTGTTGATTTGGTTTTTTTTTGTTTTTCAAATATCACATTTAGTCATCCCAAAATATTTTTACCAACGAAAAAAAAATGTCACTCTTGGGAAATACTCATTTGTTTTTCACTAATTTTTTTATTCTGACCAATTTTGTAAAGTAAGAACTCAAGAGATAAATCTCCTCCCAGTTTCTATGGAGATGTGAATCATTTTTCGAGAGAAAGAAAAAATATTCAAAAAATATTTTATTGGAAAACTTTTTCATCAGTACAGTTGATTTTTCAACCTTTTTCAAGCGGATTGTCATAAAAATTGAGGGAATATAAAAAACTTCAAACATTTGCCATGTTTACTTTGATGTGTTTTCTTCGCTCCTCAAGCAAAAAGGTGTACATGGAAAGGGAAAAACCGTAAAAACGACGAGTGCAACAAATGATAAACATTCAGTCAGTTTTGTTATCATTTTTGTCAAGATGCTACCCGTTTGGGTGGTGTTGTTGTGTTTTTCTGGCATTGCCAGGGCTCAGTTGACTAGTAGAGCACAAGCGGATCAAATTGGGACATTGCCAGGCACTATTTTTCAGGTATGATGGCATTTTCAGAGAGAAAAATAGGGCGAGGGGGTAAATAATTATGTTATTGGAGTACCAAACAAGAAACATGATAATTTTTGAGAACAAAATAGATTTTTACTTCCAATTTTTGATTTTTCAAAGTTCTTAGACGTTGGAAAATCTGTAAAATATTTATTTTTGACAAAAAATGAAGGGTAAAATAGATCAAGAATTTTAAAATCCAATTTTCTAGTTTTCTCGACTTAATTTTAAGCTTCAGAAGGATATTCGTATAAAACTGATCACGCATTCTTGTTCAGTGCCTTAAGATCTATAAGTCTCGCCAAAAAAGTCCACATTTTTGTTTTTATATTACGTTTTTCTGAACGGAATTTTTGAACTACAAACAAGGCATTCAGCTGAAGTCATTAGTTTTTGACCTCCCCACAAACATTATAGTCTTCAAAAAATGCAGTAGAATGGTTTTTTGATTTTCAAAAAATATTCATGGAGAGCTGAGTTATGGTCATTTGAAATTTTGAAAAACATTTTATTTTTGAGACAAATTTGAAATTTTTACCTTTTCGTCCTATATTTCTGGTCACAGACCACTTTTTCTTATTTGGATAGGCACAGAACACGAAAATCAGAAGGTCAAAGGTCAGAAAACCATAAAAGTTATAGCATTAACAATTTTGAAGTTACTCACTGATAATTTTGTGACAAATTTCCTTATCATTGTAAACAATTTTGCAGGTGTCGTTCAATCAATATTCCGGTTACCTAAACTCTAACCCAAAAAATCCAAATCATCGTCAACTTCATTATTGGTATATCGAAAGTCAAAATACACCATCCGATGATTCATTGGTGATATTCATCAATGGTGGACCTGGTTGTAGTTCAGTTGTTGGACTTCTCGAAGAGATCGGGCCATTCCGTGTTTCTGCTGATAACCAGACTTTATACGAAAATGTTTTTGCGTGGAACAAGGTGAGGAATTTTTTTTATGATCAAAAATTGACTTGTGCTCTGCTCTGGTCGATAATGATTGATGTAATCGCCGAAAAAGAAACAATCATCTTTTCATTAGATAAGAACACCGAATCGTAAAAAGTTGTCATTGCTTTACAACAATTTTTATAGGTGACCAATGTACTAGTGATCGATGCTCCGAATACGGGGTTCTCGTTTGGACATGAAAATACAACTCAAAATGATGAATATGTCACTGAAGCGCTTCTCAACGCTTTAGTTGATTTTTATACAGTATATCCTGGACTGGTGAACAATGATTTGTATATCGCTGGAGAAGGTTACGGCTCGTTCTTTGCTTCAAATTTGTTTGAATCACTATTGATCAATAAGACACCACGAGCCGATGTATTAACATCACCAATCAAGGCAAGAGGCTTGATCTTGGCAAATGGTCATCTCAGTGCTCAATTGGACTTCAACAGCATTGTGCCGTACTTGTACACACATGCCTTCTTGAGCTCAAGGTGAATCTGAAAAAAATACGAAAATTGCAGACCGAAGAAATATCCGGTTAACTAGATATTTAGATACCTAGATACCTAGATACCTAAATACCTAGATACCTAGATACCTAAATACCTAGATACCTAAATACCTAGATACCTAAATACCTAGATACCTAGAATTCAAGATACCTAGATACCTAAATACCTAGATACCTAAATACCTAGATACCTAGATACCTAGATACCTAGATACCTAAATACCTAGATACCTAAATACCTAGATACCTAGATACCTAGATACCTAGATACCTAGATACCTAGATACCTAGATATCTAGATACCTAGATACCTAGATACCTAGATACCTAGATACCTAGATACCTAGATACCTAGATACCTAGATACCTAGATACCTAGATACCTAGATACCTAGATACCTAGATACCTAGATACCTAGATACCTAGATACCTAGATACCTAGATACCTAGATACCTAGATACCTAGATACCTAGATACTTAGATACCCAGATACCTAGATACCTAGATACCCAGATACCTAGATACCTAGATACCTAGATACCTAGATACCTAGATACCTAGATACTTAGATACCCAGATACCTAGATACTCAAATGGCACCAAAATAGGCACCCGGAGGTTTTTTACATGCCAAATCGGTTAGCGTGCACAGATTTTCTTTACCGTTATTCATTTTTCCATCAAAAAAGAGGGGTTTCTTATCTTCATTGGACGCACTGTTTATACCTAGATACCTAAATACCTAGATACCTAGATACCTAGAATTCAAGATGCCTAGATACCTAAATACCTAGATACCTAAATACCTAGATACCTAAATACCTAGATACCTAAATACCTAGATACCTAAATACCTAGATACCTAAATACCTAGATACCTAAATACCTAGATACCTAGATACCCCGATATCTAGATCGTATGACATAAATTTCTCAACTTGGGTGTGTCTGAATCAGGTTGGGCTCAAAAACTTGATTTTTTTCAATATAACGTATAGAATATGGACCCAAACTGATTCCTTTGAACTTTATCCAATTCAGAGTTTAGCAAGCCGGCAACCCAGTGTGAAACACCCAGGAAAAAACACACTCTCCAATATTATCACAACAATATTTCCAGACAATTCGACGATCTGAAAACCGTCTGCTGTCCAGGTAACTCAACTCTCACCTGTGACTTTTACAACAGTGCCGATACTTGTAAATCAAAAGTGCTCGCTCTTCTAACATCTTTCAATGCTCAGTAAGCTTTGACATCCAGAAAATCTACTAATTCTCTATATTTTATAGAACGAACATTTATGACATTTATCAAGAATGTTATCGTTTCCGACTCCTCCTTCAAACTTCTGCCAAAACTCTCAACCTCGCTACAAACAACTATAACTCAAGCGACCCGTTCATTGGATACCCTTGCAATGCGGCTCTTTCAGGTTACAATTATTTGAATCGCAAAGATGTTCAAGCAGCTCTCCATGTTTCTCCTAGTGTTACCCAAGAATTCGAAATGTGCCGACAAATTCCATATGGAACACTATCCACTGATTTGTATTTGAAGATTTCTTCAATTATGACAACGAATAACTATGTGGCTAATAATGCCAAGATTATTATTATCAATGGAGATTTGGATACAGAGAATAATTTTATTGGTGCACAAAGATTTGGTGAACAACTAGCCACTGGACTCAAGCTCAACGTAAGTCAATATTAGTAGGAAGATTTTTAGATGAAAATTAATTTTTTTTAGAAAACCGAAGACCGCATCTGGATTCATAACTATGATTCCGCATCTTTCGAATGGATGGATGGAGGAGTCATCACAAGCTATGACAGTAATCTTCATATCGCTTCAGTCCGTGGTGCTGGCCATTTCGCCTCGATGAACCGTCCTTCACAAGTTCTCCAACTTTTCCGCGATTTTGTCCTTGATCTCTTCTTCAACAATTGTCTCAGTCGAGTCAACAAAGTAGCTGCTCCACTTCTCCCAGAATATCAGCAACAAGCAGACACTGCCGCTCGCAAAACCGCTGACAAAATCACTAATCTGCCAGGATTAACTTTTGACATCAATTTCAATCAATATTCCGGATATTTGAATGCTTCATCAAGTCATAAGTTCTTCTACTGGTTTGTTGAATCACAAAATGATCCAGCAAACTCGCCAGTTTTGTTATGGTTGAATGGTGGACCAGGAAGTTCGAGTGTTTGGGGAATGTTAACCGAGAATGGGCCATTTAGACCAAATCGTGATGGACAAACGCTTTTTGAAAATATTCATTCCTGGAATCGGGTAGGTTTCGAAAAAAAAAACAAAATCAAAAAAGCAGTTCTAATCTTGTTTGCCATATTACTCATAACTGTTATTTTAGAGCTTATACAGATTAGAATGTAAACATACTGTTTTTTGTCACTATATTCTAGTTTGGTCCCAAAAAGAGTGTTTTTGATTATGCGGAATTGTATTGTTTTTTTACGAGGAAAGTTAGCGATCCGGAGGTTAAACTTTGTACAAATTTTGAGGAAAAAAACTGAAAATAAGATTAATTAGAGTTCGACCTTCTGATCATCATGATATATTTTTCAATCGCCGGACAAGTTTCGAAAAAAAGTTATACTGACTAGTTCGAATTTCTATTCCCATCACAAGAAACGATTTTTGATCTACCAGACTAAAGAGGGTGTAAAAATAAGAGAATCAGACATTTTTGGACGAACAACTTTGACCCTTCATAACTTATTTCAAAATATTCAAGGCGAATAAAAAATATAGCATGGTGATTAAATATCTGATGTGATACTGAAAACATAGGAGTCTTTGTGAAAAGATTGGAAATCACAAATTAATAAAAATAGGAATTAATCTGAAGCCTTTTAAGTACCCTAATCCTTTAAAGAGGTGTTTGAAAAATGCTCTCAAATGAAAGAGCACATTTTTTTACCTTTGAAAGTTCATTTTTCCAGTTTGCCAATGTTCTTTACCTCGAATCACCTCATCAAGTTGGATACTCCTACTCAACCACACCAAATGACTACACCTATGGAGATGACTTGGTACTTTCCTTCCACCACCAAAACCAATCTAAAAACCACTAATTTCCAGACCGCTAGTGATAACTACAACGCATTGGTGGATTTCTTTACCAACATTTTCCCTGAATACCAACAAAACCCATTCTTCATTACTGGTGAATCCTATGGAGGTGTCTATATTCCAACTTTGTCAAAACTTTTGATCACTCATATCAGTTCTGGTGATTTTAGCTTGAACTTCAAGGGTATTGCGATTGGAAATGGTGAACTTACAACCAAACTTCAAGTTAATTCAGTAATTTTCCAATTGTATACCTATGGATTGGTTGGAGAAACGTGAGTTTTTAGTTAACCTATATTAACATTTAAAAATTCTTGAAGGGAATATAACAAATTGGTCTCTCAATGCTGTCAAAACTACACAGATCCAACACAGTGTGACTTCTACACCCCGTATATCTACTTCGATTACCTTGGAAACTACCACGCTGTTGATGGAGCTGATCCATATTGTAGTAGCACAATCCTAGGAATTGCTAACGATCAAGTTTGGAATAGTTTGAATGATGCTTATAACATCTACCAGGATTGTTATACAACATCAGCCACTGTTTCTTCCTCTTCTTCAGAAAATGTGAAGAAAGTCAGAGCTTCTTCTTTCAAGGATAACTCGGTGAGGCTTTAGAATCTGGAGCACCTTTCTCATCATAAGTGTTTCAGCGTTTGTTGAATCTTGACTCTTCCGATCCTTTCGATGGATTCCCTTGCTGGAATGATGCAGCGGTCACAACTTATTTGAATCGAGCAGATGTTCGAGCGGCTCTCCATGTCCCTGATAGTGTTCAAGTTTGGCAATCTTTCAAGTAAGATATATTCTCTGAAGAATGCTGATTCAATTCAAATAAAAATTCCAGCCAAACCGTCAATGAACAGCTCTACCATCGTAGTTATTTCGAGCTCGACGGAGTTTTGAAATCAATCGTCAGCTCTTATTACTACAAGCAAAATAATATGAAAGTTTTGATCTACAATGGTGATGTTGATATGGTTTGTAATCATTTGGGAGATCAGTGGTTGATTGAGCAACTTGCGCAAGAAGCTGGTTTGAAGGTAGGCTTTTACTTTGACCGCTACACTATACGTTTTTATTTTTTTTAGACAGTATTACCTCGATCTACTTGGAATTATGTAATCGCGGGAACTAACTTCCTTTCTCAACTTGCTGGATATGTAAAAATCTTTGATTCAAATATCAATCTTCTTACTGTGAAGGGTTCTGGACATTTAGTCCCGCAAGATCGACCAGGTCCAGCTCTTCAGATGATCTATAACTTTGTCCAAGGATTGAACTTCAACACAACCTTCCCTAATCAACTACAAGCTAAAAACCTTCTTCCGGCGTATTCAGATATCTCTAGCTGTCCGGGAGCATCCTACCCAGCATCAGTCACCTTGCCCACACTCCCACCATCGCCACCATTGCCACCAGGAGTCACCATTCCACCAATGAAGGCGGAAGATAAGAAAGACCCTGAAGTCTCGCATGAACGAGCGAAACGAGATGCGACAACGACTGCTTTTGGAGCTTTGAACACAAATGCGACATATCCCACAAATTTGACTAGTTATGCGTTAAACGACCTAATTTTAACACTACCTGGATTGACATTTAATGTTACTTATCGAATGTTCTCCGGATACTTGACACCTCCAGAGAAGCCGAAAAATCATCTTTTCTATTGGTAAGTGGGTTTTTTTTATACAGTTGAACCAATTTATCGAGAATCAGGAAAATTATCTTCTTCCAAAGATGCTTAGCAAGTTTTTGAAAATACCTGAAAAATATACCGAAATATACCTCCCATTAATTCTTAGCTCTCACCAAAAAACCCTTGTCGATATTCTTTAATGATGAAAATTGTTGGGATTGGATCAACTACAGGGAACATGGATATTGTTAATGAGAAAAAAATAGCTAAACCACTTGGGTCGAAAGATAAAATTGAGAGGAGAATCAGTAAAAAAGCTGGAAAATGCATTAGAATAACTGGTGTAAGGGTCTGTAAAAACAGTGCGTAGAATAATTCGATTTGTAATTTCCTGTTATTCTTTGATAGTCTTTGTAAAATCTCAATATTTCGAATGATGCAATAGCACTTTATTCCGAAGTAAAAAATCCCGATTGAAGAAGAGACCTTACAAAAAAAGTTTATATTGTTTCATATTCAGTATATTCCTTACCACCACGATGATATAAATGATAGTTGGGATAATATCGTAATCTTTCACACCTAAAAATAGAAATGATCCATTGTAGACTATTTCGCTCATAGAGACATTGAAATGCTCAAAAATGTCAGCACTAAAGAATAGTTTCATCATTGTTGCTCTGCATCAGAATTACCTTAAATATCTTTGATAATCTTGGTTGCAAAAATATGTAGCAGCAAATGTCCATACAGATCCTGTTGTTAGAGGTATCGCCAACCAGAAGATGATGTTTAGAGATCCGAAAGACTGATTCAGAAGTTCTGTGTTACTGTATAACAATGAGGCTGAGCCTATTTAGACAAAGAATCGCTTACTTGCTAGCAACTAGATAACGATACACAAAGAGAACCAAAAAAATACCCATAGAGGCACCGAAAAATCCGCCATAAAGTGCTGTAAAATACTCCAAAAATTTTTTGAAATATTACTTGATAACAAACCTAGTATCCAATACAAAACTTTCTCGTCAAACCAAGGGTTATCGATTTTTGCAAATACGATAAAAGCATATTTGTAGGAATGAAGAGTCTGAATAAGTATTCATTTGGAATTATTTCTAGGATACAGAAGATTTTTTACCGGTGATCCGAAAAATTCTACAAATCCATATATCATTTCGAACATTGATACAGATACTACAAGGGTTTTATATGACCCGATGGTTTTAGGCGACTTCCAAATAACTAGGTATATCAAAGTACAGTTATTGAGGAATGATCCAACTAGACAGAACCTCTGCATGAATCTTTGAATAAGTTCCCACTTGAACGAAAACATCATTCGTATGAAAAAGAGTAAAAATATATGTTCTGATATGAAAATATTCCCTCTGTGGTTTTACTTTTGAGGCGGGCATCTGAGAATTTTGGTTTGTTTTTTTCATTTGATAAACTCTCATAGATCATTATCAATAGTTTTATGGATTTTTTATCAATAATTTCATGGATTTAGAAGTATAATATTTCCACCTTCGGAGGATTACCTCACACATTTTGTAGGAAAAAGGAAAAGGGTTTCGTGTACGACAAACAGTATGATGATATCATTTGTCACGTAAAAAAGCTGCACCAGATTTTATACGTTTTACACGTGAAAAATCAATAAAAACAGATTTGGCTTATGACGAAGAGTATGGTTATTGTTATTTCTCACGTAAAACACGCTACCTCACATGAAAAGTGAATATGTGAAAACCTTTTTCCTGAAGTTTTCAGAAAAAATCGGTTTCCATATAAATTTTCCATATAAACGATTAACTTCTTTATTTTCAAATCACATTGATTTACACAATCTTCCAATACTTTTGAAGATACCTAAAAAACCATACATCATTTCAATAAAAACTTTTCAATTTCACCTATGAACCCCTCCCGATATTCCTTTATTATAAAAATATTGGGGAGTGGATCTGGGAAGAGAGCAATTCTGATCGACACGAAAATTGCCAAGTAATTAGAATTAATTGATAAAATAGAGCATATAAATACAGTTCCAGCAGGTATATGCATTAGTAAAAGAGGGGTTGCAGTTTGTAAAATCAATGCATGTAAGGACTGTAGTTGAAGTTTATAATTAGCTCGTGACCAGATTCAGAGGACTTTGATGCTTTTTATAGTTTTATAGCATTTTACACCAAAGTATAGTATTGCTGATAGGGAACATGTCTGAAGTAACTACTTTTGTTAAGAAGAAAAGGTGTGAAACTCACCACTACTGCTGTAAATGTTATAGTGGGTGTAACATCTACTTCATTAAATCCAAGAAAAATGAATGCACCAATATTCACTATATCATTCAATGGTGTATCAAATGTGACGTTTATATCATGCCTAAAATATCACTAGTATCACTGCAAGTTTATAGAATAGTTAAGTTAGACCTGATGAAGTTTTGAAAAGTAGGTGTGACAAAACAAGAAGCAGCTATACTCCAAAAATATCCGGTGGCTAGCCAGAGAAGACATTTCCATGAGTCAAATAATTGGTTGAGCAATATGATGTTACTAGAAACTGAGGGATGTTAGAATTTTGGAGATAGGGTAGTTCACCTGCTGGAAACAAGATAACGGTAGAGAAATGGGACTAGAAAAAAGCCCATTGAAGAACCGAAGCAAGCGGTGTACAGAACTGAAATATTCTGGACTACTACAAAGTCAAAATCAGGTCTCACATACCTAGAAGACAATAAAGAACCTTTTCATCAACAAGAGAATCAGTTTTCTTTGCCAGAACCACAAATCCATAATTATAGGAGTGAAGAATCTGTGAATATTATTAACTAACTCCATATTTTGAAATTTCCCTTGATTTACCGGTGAAGCTAAGAACTCCACAACACCATACATCATTTCAAAAACCGCTATGAATATAATTAATTTTTTATAGGACCCAAAAGTATTAGGAGATTTCGAGATTACCAAATAAATCAATAAAGAATTTGTCACAATAGATCCAATAATACAGAACTTTTGCATAAAATGTTGGGCAATATCCCATCGAAAAAATTCCATTTTTGAGGCGAAAAAACAAAAAAAAATACAATTTTGTTTTCTAAAAAGAAATATTATTAACGAGTATCTCGAGAGAATATCTTGTCATAAAATTACTGTAGGTATTGTTTTTGAGATAATTATTGATTGTTTTTCAGGTTCATTGAATCACAAAACGATCCGGTCAACGATCCAGTTGTCCTTTGGCTCAATGGTGGACCAGGTTGTAGTTCTCTTGGAGGATTCTTCACCGAGTTGGGACCTTTCCATCCAAATGATGATAATGGTCAAACTCTTTATGAAAATGTTTATTCATGGAATAAGAAAGCTAATGTGATTTTCTTAGAAGCCCCGGTTAAAGTTGGATTCTCTTATACTGATGATCAAGATTATTACTGGAGTGACGACACGACGGCGGAAAACAATGGATATGCGATCAAAACATTCTTCCAACAGAATTTCCCACAATACGCACAAAATGAATTCTTCATCACTGGTGAATCTTATGGAGGAGTATATTGCCCAACTTTGTCGTTGAATTTGATTCAACAAATTGACGCTGGATTATTGAGTTTGAACTTTAAAGGAACAGCTGTGGGAAATGGTATTTTGAGTGAATATTTGCAGACTAATTCACAACTTATTCTTCAATATGGAAGAGGATTTAATGGTGTAGAGTGAGTGAAGAATTTTTTAACATTTATCATTTTATAGATATTGAAACGCTGATCAAGAATCTGTTATCAATATTTTTAATGGATATTTTACATAATTTAGAAATACCTAGGTATTCCATTCAGAACTAACAAATTTGAACTGAAATGTTATCATTCTAACAAGTTTGATGTTCCAAATCATAGTTCATCATGAACAAATTGGAATATTCTGAAAACTTGCCGTTAGACTTCAAATTTTTTTTAGTGAAGTCTCTCTGGGGCTCAATTCTGGACTTCAGAAAGGCGTTTGGCAAATACTGATTACGGATTTTTATTCAGCAGGTCAAGATCTGTAAAAGATCTGTTTTTCTGAAACGAATCCCTTGTCAGTGCAAAAAAGCGATATATCATTTTTTTTACAGCGAGTGGAACAGTTTGAAACAAGCTTGCAATGTGACAAACTCTGATCCAATTTACTTCGATTATTCCAACGCTGATGGCGCTTGTGGTGACGCTGTTGACGCCAATGGTGATAAATTCTACGATCTTGATGAGGCCAAGTGAGATATCCATTAATTTTTTTGTAATTTATCTGTGCTCCATTTCAGCGGTGATCCATACAATATGTATCAAGATTGTTACCTTTACAACCAGGATTTCTCATGGAACAACTCTAGAAAGACAACTTCTGCTCCCAAATCAAGATTGGTTAGAGAAAGAGCCCACTTGGCACTGAAAAATCGCCGAAAATCATTCGCCTCTTCCTCAACCTCGGTGAAATTCCAAAACTCGCAAGCAAACGCATGGTATGGTTCAACTGATGCGTTCAGAGGTTTGAATTGTTACGCTGGTGACGCATTGGTTGCGTATATGTCCAGATCTGATGTACAAGATGCAATCCATGCGCAAAGAAAGGATCTGTGGGTGGATTGCGCGTCAGTTTTTTTTCTTTTTTTTTTGTAATTTTGAAAATTTACGAAACCATTTGCAGAGATGAAAACCCTCTCAATCACTGGCATTATCATCTCCAAGAAAAGTATTATGATATGAGTAATGTTTTGAACGCGATTATGGATTCGAGATGGTATACACAGAATAATATGCGACTAATGTTCTATAATGGGGATGTTGACACTATCTGCCAGTTTCTTGGAGATCAATGGTTGATTGAAAAACTTGTTGTTCAACGAAATCTCACGGTTAGTTGGGTTCTTGTCAGAAACAATCTGATCAAACGTTAGTTCATAATTAGGAAAATCGTCATAACTGATTTAAATATATTCAGCAAAGTTATGAAAAAAATATATTTCTGAAAGTTTTCATTTTTTAAGTTATTTGTTTTTCATTGCCAAAATGTCCGAATGGATAAAAAGTATCCAAACGAATTTTTTGAAAGAAAATTACGGATTTTAACACCATTTTTTTCTGAAAATACAGTGAAATTTTAATAATTTTCTAGTTTGCGCATAATGTACAGACATTTTTGTGGAAATTTTTTTTCGTAAAATCGAGTTTGATTTTGCACTTCTAAAAAAACCCAGATATCAATAAATATTTTGAAATTTTCATTATATTTTCAGAAACAATAGTGTTAAAATACGAAACTATTACATTCAAAAATGAAGATTTTCAGAATATATTTTTTCTCTTTTCAAGTGGAGCATTAATGAACTGTTTTGAGCAGAGGTATTACGATTTTCCCAATCATGAACTAACTTTTGATTATTACTATAGAAATTTATGTTGTAGAGTAACTCCAATGACAAATAGGCGATTGTTTTCTTAAAAATTCTCTAGTTCGGTACTCGGTTCAATTCTAGATGATCTGATAGTGAAGAAACCTGAAAATACCTTATTTTTTATTATCACCCTCATATAGTGCAGTGAATCATCAAAAAAGTGATATCAAGTTCATTCAAAAAAAAAAAAAATACAGCAAAGATTCATTCACTATAGACAATTTTCTTGACGCAAAAAATTAATGACGAGTAGTAGATAAAATTTATGATGGTATAATAGGTGTCGGTGGGAAAACAATTAACTCGGAGGTCGTCTCAATTGTTGGAAACCGCGAGAATTTGAAAAAATCTGGAAAATTTTTTCACCAAGGGTACCTATTTCATTGGTTGTATTATTATCTTTTTAACCGATGATTAACAAGTATTTTTTTCTAATAGAACCCACCTCTAATCGCAATTCGAAAACTTTTGATAATAAATAAATTTGGTAAAGGATCTATTGCTGGGAATAAGGCTATGGTAATCGATAAAAAGCTAAAATAAACTCCAACATCAATTTTGAAAAATATGCAGACAAACACTATAGATAATGGGATATGCATTAACACAATTGGTATGATAGTTTGCATAACTAACGCAGAAAAAAGTTGATATTGTAGATTGTTGAACATGTTTGAGTTTTTTACTAGTTTTTGAATTTTCCAATAACAGTTTAGGCCAAAAAATGAGATAGCAGAGAATGATAGAGCTATTTGAATCCATGGGACAATTATAGCCAGAAGTGTGGTTACATCACAATCTTGCATATCTAATCCAAAGTAAGCGATGTTCTCCATTTTCCAGTCGAAAGTAATTAGAATTTGATCACTTATGATTCCATCGATATGGGGAGTTGGTGGGAGGTAGAAATAGAAACCACCTCCGTGAAGGAACCCGCAGAATATGACAATTGTTAACCAGTATAAAATACGGAAGTCTGTGAAAGTTTGAAGATGTTTTGAACCAGTAACAACGAAAAATCGGTATACAAAATGAACCGCCAAAATGACCATGGATGCGCCAAAAAAGCCGAAGTACAAGCCTTCCAAGATGAGGAGAATGTTTTGAGGAATTTTGAAAACTGCTGAACGAACTGTGGTGAAATATGCAGATTTAAAAGATTGGGAGACGGGTGAGATTATAACATCTAGAACTGAATAATGAATATCAAAAATTGACATGAATATCATAAGATATTTATAAGATCCAAGTTCTTTTGAAGATTTAGTTGCAGCTAGTACAACTGTTAGAGTATTCAGGATAATTGAAATAATTGCTGAGCAAATTTGAACATGTTCTACAATCGTTTGTATTTTCATCGTTTTTTTTGATACTGAATGAATAAAAACGGAAAAATATTTTTTAACTATGTGGGCGGTCTGTTATGAGAAATCCAAATGCCAGATAAATCTCGTGGGGTTAAATGTGATTTGTGGTTTTATTGACGAGAAAAAAACAAAAATTTTGATGCCAACAAAATAATGATTCACTTTATTGAATAATCAAAACTTTAACATTCAGATTTAGAATCTTTCAGTACACTAAGATAATGATTTATGATATAGTCACATTTACGTGGTACAGTATACTGAGGTTTATTATTGAAAATAATCCCAACTATAACATTACAACCACTCTTACGATCACGACTATTTTTTAGCAGAATCTTCGCAAAAAAATCAATTTTTTTGCAGAGTCATAGATATGTTGACGTCACTATAATCATGAAAAACCCTTTATTGAACAGAATGAAATATTGAAATAGTGAATTGATACGACATCATCTTTCTCCATTATAAAGGATTCTCAGACTACTGTGGAATAACAGATAATTCGGAAATCGGTTCTACTTAAAAAATGTGATTCATATTGAAGTGTGTTGGGAAAGTACAAAAATCCCATTTTTATGGTTCTTAGCTTTAGCCTAAACCGAAGTTTATTAGCCTCAGCCTGAGCCTCTAAACCTAAGCCTAATCTCAAACCTTAGCCTAAACCTCTGCGTCTGAGGTTATCAGCCCAAGCCTGACCATCGTAGCGTTAAATCGGAGTTCAAGCTTCTAAGCATAAGCTTAACTCTAAGCCTAAACCTATAAATCTAAGTCTAAGTCTAAATCTCTAAACCCAAGTTTGAGTTCAAACCTAAACCTCTAAGCTTGAGTCTAAACCTCTAAAACCCCAAATAGGCGCAGTGCAGAGCCGTGCGCCCAAACATCAGACTAAAATTTGATGTTAGGCCTGAGCCCAAACCTCTATGCCCAAGCCTTAGCCCGAGCTTAAGCCTTTGAGCCTGAACTTAAATCTATGAGCCTTAACCTCAGTCTAGCCCAAACCTATAAATGTAAGCATAATCTTGACCCGGCCCAAATTGACTGACCTGTTTCAAAATCATTTAAAAAATGTTGCACAATCGCAGCTGTATCGATCCAAGTCCCGGTTCAGAGAAGTATACATACTTCTAGCGCTTCTCCTCTATTTTCTCTCTATATAATTTTTAGTTATTTTTCTGTAAAATGTTTCCAGCCCAAAAAAACCTAGATACCTTCCTGTAATTAATCTGAAATAATATCAATCTTAAATTTATCAAATACAATAAAAAACAACTAATTCAATCAACAACGTAGTTCCCCGGTGTGTTCCTCTTAAATATCCAATAAAAAATCGATTTCATGAATTCTGAAAATGGTGGTTTTCATGAGACTTTTATTCTCACCAACTTTTTAAAGCAACATGATGATGAACATGCTTGGTAATGGATCTAGAGCGGGAAATAAGGGAATTGTAATTGAACATATACTGCTATATATTCCAATGTCGCATTTAAAAAGAATTGCGATGAAATTGACTATCGTAGGAATATGCATAAATATTACTGGACATATACTAATCCAAAAAATAGCTGGTATTGTAGATTCTCATCAAAAATTTTTGAACTGCACATTATCCCACTTATTTTAAAAAAGCATCGTAAGCCAAAGTATAGTATCACTATTATTGATATAGGTGAAGTTGTAAGCATTACAAATACTGTAATAAATTTGATTTCATCGAAATTCTGATAGGCGCCACCAATGTAAGCAATGTTTTCCATTTTCAGATCAAAATTCGATAAAATTTGATCTCCAATATTTTTTTCAGCTTCTGCGGAGAGGTTTACTTGATAGAACCTGAGAAAACCCCAAAGCGAATTAACTGAAAAAATTAAGCCAATATAATAAAAAAATCGAAAATCGTTGAAGGTTTGGATATGTTTCAACTCCATCACAACAAAATATCGATAAATGAAGTGAATCGATAGAATAACCATGAAACTTCCGAATAATCCAATATGGATTGAGTTGAGGATAAGAAGAAGCTCTTTAGAAATATAGAAATATCTTCCAAATACTATTATAATGTGGACCAAATTATAGCAAAATGTTATGGGTGAACAGAACGCGATTAAAGTTGAAAATAGTATTTCACAAATCGCGATGAATATTATCAAATATTTGTAGGTTCCTAGCTCTTTTGGCGACTTGGTAATCACTAGAAATATCAGAACAAAGTTGAAAATCAGGGACAAAATAGCTGAGACCGTTTGGACGAGATCTATAAGAAGCCGGGCTTCCATGTTGACTGAATACTGAAACTATTTCAGTCTGAATTTTGGTGAGAACAATTTGGTCTCGTGAGATTAATTAAGAATTTTAGCAGTGCCCAAACAAATAGTGCATACCCTTTATTTGAAAATATGTTGATATCCTGTAGGATATGGTGTAATGATTTTCAATCATGAATCTGATCAAAAAATATGTGCCTGATCATGTTCGAAAAATCTCATTTTTTGTGATTTCTTTATGTGTGAATCTGTAGCATAATATTTTTCAAAAAATTAAAAATCATCTCCTGGATTTAAACACGACTAGAAACGGTGTAATCTTCTTTACCAATTTATACATAAGTGATACCCAATTGGTCAAATTGTCATAACTCGGCTCAAAAAAACCCGTTTAACACCATGTTTTGCACATTTGTACCCAGATTCTGCTTTCTTTAGAAATAATTTGTCATTCAACAGAAAAAATTTCGAAAACTTTTTTTTTTTAAATAACTCTTCACAAAAACTGAAGCGAATTGCACATTGCCTTGGGTAAAACTGAGAAAAATATGAGACCAACCGGACGTTTTTAGCTGATTTAAGATAGCTTACCAAATAAGGTACAAATTTTTAAAAATCACTACTTTAATGCTTTACTGGACGGTTCAGTTAAAAAGGAGCTTCACGAGCCCATACTTTCAACTTTTTCCTAAAATTTGTGAATTTATACATAGAACATAATGATTGAACTCTATGGGAATCTTCAAGAAAAAGTTGATTTCAAGAGCTCGCAAATTCTTACTTTGTTTCACTTATTTTGGGGCTCCTTACCTGCAATTTTTTAAATACTCCTTTAACAGCGAATATTCCATGACAAGCGGTTGATAGGTCTTCGCAATCGGGAGAAGAAAAAATCTGAATTTTCAATCTATGTATTGTCAATATCTCAGATTTTTCTCACTTTTAATAGCCAGTCGATAATTTTTAATGATGAATAGATTTGGTAAAGGATCTAATGCTGGGAATAAAGCGACACTAATCGATAATATACCACAGTATAGCCCTAGATCCTTTTTCAAGAATATGAAGAGAAATACAATTGAGAATGGGATATGCATAAGGACAATTGGGATCAATGTTTGCATAACCAGCGCGAAAAATAATTGATTTTGTAAACTGTTCAAAGTTTTGATCTCGGTGTAACATCTATAGCCAAGGTATGAGATAAGAGACAAAGAAATTGCTGAAGTTGTACACATCATCGCAATAGTTATAATAAAAGTCACTTCGAATTCTTGAAAATTAACCGCGAGGTATGTAATATTCTCCATTTTCCAATCAAATGTTGTGAGAATTTCACCCCAAATTTGATAATCAACTTGAGGTGTTGGTGATAGATAAAAATAGGGTAGACATCCCCAAAGAAATCCAATGAATAGTATCAGGACTAGCCAATACGTCAGGCGATACCCTTTGAAACTTTTGAGATGTCTTGACCCAGAGACTACAAAAAATCGATAAATGAAGTGGACTGCTAGAATAGTTAGGGATGACCCAAAAAATGCGGTCCAACAACATTCTAATATTAGGAGTATATTTTTTGGGATATTGAAGAATCTTGATCTGACAATTGTGAAATTTATTGAGGAATAGGAAAAGGATATTGGGGATATCAGTACATCTAGGATTGAATAGGAAATTCCAAATGTGGCCATGAAAATAATCAAATATTTGTAAGTGCCAAGCTCTCTAGGAGATTTCTTGATGGCTAGAAATATGGTAATGGAGTTTAAAAAAATTGAAATGATAGTTGAAATAGTTTGAATAATTTCTATTATATTTTTCAGCTCCATTCCAAAAAAAAAATACTTAACAAAAAAACCAATTTATATTTCGATTTATATAGGTAGTCTCTAGAGATAGTAGACAGAGCTAACAAACATCAACATCAAATCAGAATCAAAATTTATATACATCAAACATTTCCAGGTAACTTCACCCCGTCAACAATGGTTATATTCAAAGGATAGCTCATATCAGCCAACGATTGCTGGTTACGCTAAATCTTGGAATCAAAACCTTGTTCAGCTTACTGTCAAGGGTTCGGGGCATTTCGTCCCATCTGACAGGCCAGCACAAGCTTTGCAAATGCTAACCAACTTTTTGTCAAATCAAGCAAACTACAGTACACCAGCCAATATTGATGTTACACCTCAACCATTGAATAATGAATATCAATCAACTGTCACTTGCACAACATCACAATCAGATCGAATCATCGGATTGCCAGGATTACCTTCCGACATGAAATTCAAACAATATTCTGGTTTCTTAGATGGTTTAACTGGCCATAAAATTCACTATTGGTTGATTGAATCGGAAAATGATCCATCCAATGATCCCCTACTTCTCTGGCTCAACGGAGGACCAGGATCTAGCTCCTTGATGGGACTTTTCGAGGAAAATGGACCGTTTAGAGTGAGCAAAGATGGATCAACTCTCTCGAGAAATCCTTACGCATGGAACAAATTCGCTAATATGCTTTTCCTCGAATCACCCGTCGGTGTTGGTTATTCCTACTCAACTGATGGCAATGCTGTCACCTATGATGACAATACCACTGCGTATGAGAACTATGCAGCGTTGAAGAGTTTCTTCGCAGCATATCCGGAGTATAGTACAAGAGCTTTCTATACAACTGGAGAATCGTATGCTGGAGTGTATTTGCCGAGCTTAGCCAAGCTTTTGGTCCAAGGAATCAATGCCAATGACATTGTTGCGAATTACAAGGGTTTGGTGATTGGAAATGGGGTGATTGACAAGAATACGGATATCAATTCACTTTTCCATTATCAATATTATCATGGAGGTATTACTTACACGTGAGTTCCTTCTATTTTTGAAAAGGTTGAGTCCCAATGAGAGTTAGATGAAAATTTCTAAACATAGATAAGTACTAATACCGTATCCAAAAAATCATGGTGGTCTTTCAATTAGGGTATTTCAAGTGCATTCTATTTTTGGCAAAATCATGAAAATGTTAAGGTACCAGTTTGATCTTTGAAATATGAAATGAAAAGTGCATTTTTTGTGGGCCAGTGTTTCATAAAAATCACCGGGTTCTACAGGGTTCCCAAACCAATCTACCTGGTTCCCTGAAAAGGCTACAAGGGTCCCAAAGAACGCTACAGGGTTCCCCAACCAATCTACCTGGTTCCCTGAAAAGACTACCAGGGTCACAAAAAAAACTACAAGGTTTCCGAACCAATCTAGCTGGTTCCCTGAAAAGGCTACCAGGGTCCCAAAGAAAGCTACAGGGTTCCCCAACCAATCTACCTGGTTCCCTGAAAAGGCTACCAGGGTCTCAAAGAAAGCTACAGGGTTCCCGAACCAATCTACCTGGTTCCCTGAAAAGACTACCAGGGTCACCAAAAAAACTACAAGGTTTCCGAACCAATCTACCTGGTTCCCTGAAAAGACTACCAGGGTCTCAAAGAAAGCTACAGGGTTCCCGAACCAATCTACCTGGTGTCCTGAAAAGACTACCAGGGTCACAAAGAAAGCTACAGGGTTCCCGAACCAATCTACCTGGTGTCCTGAAAAGACTACCAGGATCACAAAAAAGCTACAGTGTTCTCTGAAAAAATAACCGAGTTTCCGAAAAAAAAACCTACCTAAATTCCAAAAAAAGTAAAATCAAAAAACTCAAATTAAAAATCCCTCTACTGTGCATAATTGCACATGTACACAGAACACCGAATTTTACGACATCTCGAACTCATGTGCTCATTTCTGACGCCTTCAGTACACTTCTAGGACCTCATATATCACACCTAGATTTTTAGAACCTACAAAACTGCCCTGGATCTTTGCTGTAGTGGAGATGAGTTCAAATGCCAGTTCAGTGACCATGTCTACCTTCAGAACAACTCTATTCCATGGGGAAATGCTACCGATCCATGCTACCTTTTCGTAAGTCTCCCATCCATTTTTCAAACTCGTAAGAAATGTTTTCAGCTTTTCAAATCCGGATATCAAACCTTGGCTACTTCCTTTGACCCTTACAATCTTTACCAACAATGCTGGACAATTCCAAAAGTTGCCAATGTTACTGGATATGGTGAGACTTGGACTGGTATCAACTACGAGTCGACTGATCCATTTGGTGGATATCCATGTTATATGGATAATGCGATGGAGACATATTTGAACTTGCCAGCTGTGAGAACTGCGATCAATATTCCGGCGAGTGTCCCCAGATTTGCGGTTAACAAGTAAGTTCCCTTAAAGTGGGACCTAAACATGCTTAGTTTTCAGCAATATCATCAATGCTTATAACCAACAAACTGACTCAGCCACTGATAATTTGAACTACGTTATCCAAAAGTAAGCCACTGAGGAAGAAAACACTTAAACTGAACCAATATTACAGCTCACCACAGACATTCAACATTCTCTTCTACAGTGGTGACGTTGACACCATGGTGAATTGGTTAGGAGCAGAGATTTATACCTCTTCAGCTCTTGTTAATAATCTGGGACTAACTCGTGTACAAGAGCGAATCGCTTGGATCTATCAGGTTGATCCAATCTACTATCAAACCTTGGGTGGATATCAAACTTCTTATCAATCTCGTGGTGTTAATTTTGATGTTCTCACTGTCAAGGGATCTGGCCATCTTGTACCATTGGATCGACCACAACAATCACTTCAAATGATCTATAACTTTATCAAAGATCGGGATTATAGTACTCCATATGATTTGAATAGTAATAATGATGGGTCGAGTACAACTTCTACTACCACTACTGTCTCACCAGTTTCATCACAGACAACAACTACACCCAGCGGAACCCAACAACCTGTTACAGCTGTCACTCAAAGTGGAACTACTTATTCTAATGTACTAACTTTTGTTGTTGTATTCATTTTCAGTTATTTGATTTTATAGATTTCTAGAATAAAAATAAATTTTGTGAAGGATATTTATTTTTTTTTTAAACCGCTTTGAAATTTTTTTGAAAAAAACACACACACATACAATAAAAAATACAAGAAAAACTAATCAGTTTAAAACCTTGGTCAAAGAAAAATACATAGAGAAAAAATTGCATAGAACTGTTTTTTTTTGTGAGTAGAGGTTTGTAGTTATTTTTTGGCAAACTTACAGATATGATTAGAAGGACAGGATTGATTACAAAATGTCGAATCACAAAGAAGAAATTAAAGGGACAGGGATAAAAAAGAATTCAAAGTTTGTTGTTGAGATAGTAGGAATTTCCAAAATTCTTAGCGCTCTTCGATCCTTGTTGTTGTTGTGATGATGATGATGACTGGGCTGGTTGTTGAGTTTGAGCCGAAGTCTGAGGCTGAGGCTGAGCCTGAGCTTGTGAAGCCGAGAAAGTTGGATAACTTGATGATGGACCCGGGCGGGAGATGCTGTCTTGGCTTGCATTGCGTTGAGTGGAAACCTGGAAGACGTACAAGGTTAGAAACTTAGATAAAAAGATTCTGGGATTTACCTGAGCTGGGTTGAAGTGCTCCGCCGAGGTGGATGGCTCGTTGAACACGGGTGGCATTTCGTCAGATCTTCCAGGGACTGATTCAGGTGGCAGGCTGGAAAAATAATGGTTTTTCAAAGTTTCTCAAGAGAAAACCCCTTCTCTAGTATTAAATAATAACACGTGAATATTCGGATTTCAATAAAAAACCTTGTTGAATTTTGAAAACTATAATTTTTTTTAGCAAGTTCAAAATTTGAACATTAAGGCCTATAGAACCATGGTCAATAGTATAGCCCTTATTTAAAAAGGTGATCAACTAGATTCTAGTTTGCTAACATGATAGGTTCGGGCTCGGTGTTGAGTGGTAATCAAAACTTGGTTGAGCAAATGGTCAGAACCTTCGCCAAAATGATTCATTTGGCCTTAAATTTTGAACATGGGGCAGAAAGGTATCATTAGGAAATGAGCTAAAAAAAATTCTAAAAATTTATTCTCATTTTTCTCGATGTAGCTATCCAAAAACTGTACCACTTTATTCATACTTTCGAGCATAACTATGCGAAATTTGGTGACGAACGGACCATTTTGAGCCGAGTTATGACGTCTAATACTTTTTCTTAGTTTGAAAGATAATTTTGGGCTGTACCTTTTCATTTTTCGACTAAAATGTTGTCATAATTTTTTCTGCAATTAATAACCATAAAATGAGAAAAAAAACTCACTCAAAGAACTCCTCATTGCAATCCATTTGACTTTGCCATTCTTTGGAAGCCTGTCTACCATATTTCTGAGCATTCGAGCTTGATGGCGCTTGTTGCGGATTCGGCCAATCATCATCAGCTCTTGGTGGATGATAATTCGAAGTCGACGGCGCGTTGTTCGATGTGGTTGGTGCGGCAGTCGTAGCCGCAGCGGCAACCGCAGCGCGTGTCGCAGAATGATGCGACGAGTGTCGACGACGCCAATCAGTCACACCCGTCTCATTATCATAATATCCAATATTCGCCTCTTGTGTATGTTGCGAGGGATAACGATATTGTACGCTAATCGGTTTGACACTTTGATAGGTAGATAGATCGTATGGATCTGTGTGGTTTGTTGAACGCACCGGTGCTCGACGTTGCTGTGGTTGTGGTTGCGGTTGTGGTGGCACTGGTGGTGGCTGTGGTAGTGGCACAACTTCCTGTTGTTGGGGTAGTGGTTGTGGTGGTGGTGGTGGTGGTTGCTGCACCACTGGCGGTACATATGGTACATGAGTTGTTGGCGGTTGAGATGGTGCACGCTCCTTCGTCTCATCCTTTTGTTTAAGGAATGGATGACGTACAACGTAGTACGGGGCGATTCTTGTCTTTGGATCATAGTTGAGCATACGTTTGATAAGATCCTTGAATTTCGCATAATCTTCAACAGTGTGACCTGGTTCTGCGAGACGTCGACCACCAGGACCACCACCTGTGACACCAAGAATGTCGTGAAGTTTACGACATCCAGGAGCACGGTAGGTTTGACGATGTCCACCATCACGTGTTTTTTTGCAGTAGTAAAGACCATCTTCGGTTTTATCGAAGTATTTATGGGTCTTTGCACCAGCATCCAACATATCCTTTGGAGGCATTCCAAGAACCTCAACAATTTTCATCATCTGATCCAGCTCAGATGATCCAGCAAACAACGGTTCACCAGTGTGCATCTCAACAAGAATACATCCCAACGACCACATATCAATCTTTGTATCATACGCAATTCCCAACAACACCTCCGGTGAGCGATAGAATCTCGACTGTATATACTGATATATACGATGTCCAGTCTGACAAGAACTTCCAAAATCAATAACACGAATCTGCGATCGTTTCGCATTGACGAGAAGCACATTTTCAGGCTTCAAATCGCAGTGGATAATCGATAATTCGGGCGACGACAAGAACATTAGCGTTTTGCCGAGTTGTTGGGCAAATTTTCGCGTCAAGTTTAAGGAGACACCGCGGAAGCTGGTGTTTTTCAACAAGTCATAAAGATTGTAGGACAAGAGTTCGAATACCAAGCACAAGTGGGAGCGATGCACAAAATGCCCTTTCAATGCGACTGAAAAAAATAATTTTTTGAAAAAAATACTGAAAACTACAAAATGCTCACCAATATTATACTTGTTCTCTTTGTCATGAGAATTCATGAGTTCGAGAAGGTGGATCTCGATTTGTGCTTGATCGAAGAATGTCTTCTTGTTCTTGATAATCTTGATAGCAACTTCCTCCTTATTGACAGTGTCGTAAGCCTTTGTAACTTGACCGAAAGATCCCTTTCCAACAGGGATATCACTCAAGATGACATATCTGAAAAATCAATTGATTTTGGTCCCTAAACAAGATATGTATATTAGTGATGAACCAAAAGAATCTAAAAGTTCAGAGCCATAAATCTTCGCAACATCTGGTTGGACCTAAAAAGCTTGTAAACTTCTCATCCTGCGCGCACTTGGATAATCAACGATGTATACATACTATGTGGGAGTTGTAAATTAGCGGAATGTTGATTAATGGTTCAACAAGATGTCTGGTTTCTGAGTGTACTTTGAGATCAATTCAAAGTTCATTTTGTAATCTAAAATCATACTTAGAATACTGTGGAAAATAGCCGTCAGGGGGGCCTAACTCGACAAGGAGCGGACGCGAGAGAAGGGCCTAACTCGGTAAGGAGTGGTCGCGAAGGATAGTAGACGGATAGGATCGGACACTTGAGAAGGGGGAGGCTCAACTCGGCCAAGAAGTGGGTGCTTGAGAGATGGGCTTAACGTGGCAAGGAGCGGATGCTTGAAAGGGGGCTAACTCGGCAAGGGGCAGACACGAGAGATAGAAGACTGATAGGAGCGGACGCTTGAGAAGGGGGTTATCCTCTAAATACTCACCGCTTGTCGAAAACTTCGCCATTCTTCAAAATGTAGTCATAATTCTTGTCATCATAACCCCCATTATACGGTCCACTTCTGCTCGATCGTTGTCGATATTGTTGATGTTGATAGTCGTTCTCATTTCGCATCGGTATAACCATTTGCGATGCCGGTGGTGCATTGGTGTCAAGCAATGGTGGAGCTCTCGAATGTTGTTGGTCATCATAGGATGGTTGTGGGATGGCATTGTGAATCGAGTACGTCTCCGATGTCCCTTCTAGATGTTGACTTGAACTTGGCTGTTGGTGCTGTTGCTGTTGCTGTTGTTGAACTTGCGCAGCCTGTTGAGCTTGCGCCTGAGCCTGACGATCATGCTCACCACGACGCAGCTGCTTGCGAACATAGAAGGACTGAAAAAATGTTGTTTTTTTTCTGGTTTTTATTTTTAAGATCTTTTGAGTCATATTTGCTTATCACACCAAACTCACAATTCGTTCCGGTAAGCGAAACAATTTATTCTTCCAATTAACTAGAGTATTCATTTTGATACTCGTTGAAGGCTTTTCAGTGTTTACACCAAAAAATATGTAACCTTAACAACAAAAATATTTTTTTTTAATATGAAAGAAAATGAAAGTGATCAAAACAAGGGTGGGTGTGAAAATAGTTGTTGTCGGTCGGTTGGTGTGTGTGCACGTAAACACATACACACATATACACGAAGTAAAAAAAATGAATCAATAGTAATCTGTTTGTGTATTTTGAATAAACAAAAAACACATTACAGTTAAGACAACGGGCAAAATAATAATAGTAATAATAAGAATACTATTGAAATGGACTGAAGGAGAGAGGGAGCCTTTGAAAAGTGGGCGGGGCTAAAAAAGTATCATTTTTTTTCGGTTTTTCTGTAGGATCAAAATTATGCCTTGATTTCGTAATTCAAAAAAATCAATTTTCTGAGAAAAGAGAAAAATAAGAAAAATATTTTTTGCGATGTGCACAGAGCGGGAATGATAAGAAAATGGATATAAAACGATTTTATATGCATTCGAATCGATTTTCTGCGTTCTATATTTATCATGACTCATTTTCGTGATTCAGAGATTTTGTGAAAATAATAAGAATCTAGGGTTCTCTAAAATCCCTTAAAATTCTATTCAGTTAGCCTAAAATACATTCCAAATCATCGTTCAATAAAATCGAATGAGAAATATGAACAATTGATATTTTTCACGATTCTCGTATCGTAAAATATGGGCCTAGATTGCATGAAATATGCGAAACGCTATCTTTTTTGTAATAGCGATTTGTGACAATGCTAATGTATAAAATATAGCTGAATTTTTTGGATTGAGAGGATATCCTTAATTGGAGTAAATTTTGAGTCCTAATACCTAAAATATGAACTAGATCGAACTGACCCAAAAATGGCATTGTGATTTTTTTTAAATAGGACTGTAAATTGTACTAGACTAGAAAAAAGAACAGCTGGGTAATATGAAGCTACAGTAATCTGAATAACTGTTTTTTTTTACATTATTTTTGTCTTCGAAATAGTGAAAAAACAACACCTGGCATATTAAAATACTCAAAACGAGTACTGTAATGAGAAAAAGACGATATCTTTCAACAGAGTATTGGCATCCTAAAAATGGCCAAGTTTTAGATGCGTTTGGATATTTTTCATTCTCCTTTTAGCTACTTACGACCAATATTTTCAGTATTCTGAAAACTATTTCACTCCCAAGTGAACCAACGAAAAATAAAATGACTCATATCTCAATATTTTTCTTCTTTTTTTTTTTTGAAAAATCTGTTTGATAAAACCAAGCGCCTGATTCATATGGATTTTAAAGGACGATAGTGATATTTTGAAATAGACTCCAAGTGTAGAACTTTTATGAGAGAATCAGATTCAGGCGCTTTGTTTTAGAGTTCACTTCGAAATAAACCTACCTCATTAATTTGCTTATAAGTCTTTATCAGATCGGTGGTCAATTTTCGAACCGGCGCATCTTGCGGTGAACGATATTTGCGAACTGGCGCTGTTGGTTCAGGATGCAATGATTCTAAAAACCTCAATTATGATCTGAGAACCTATCTAGATCGAGGTGAACAACATACGTTCATAATGATGGCTACTTGATCCTTCCATATGACTAGGATGATGTGAAGATGGTGGATTTGCGTAGTATGAATTGGCAGAATTTTGCTGGAAAAAAAAATGGGAAGTGAATAAATGAGATTGTGTGAAAGAGTAGAGTATCATTGCGATCAAGCTACTCAACTCTGGGTATCAAATTACAATGTCATCATGTCCTGGGTCAAATCCTTAAATTGTTTATATTCAACCACATGTTGTAACAAACAATCTAATCAATAATATTTGAATGTACATAACATGAATAAAATTAGATATTTTTCTCACAAGTGTTTACCATCCATATGGAATAACAGTTTTCTAATAAAACCAGAGAAAAAACTTTTCATGTAGATTTTTTACCACTGTTGGAGGGAACAAATGAAATTTATCTTCCTGAACCCCGTGTTCTTAAACTAGAATAATTCGGAAATTACGGCATGTTAACTGATTGGGGATTTTTTAAAATTAATTTCTAATCTATCAATTTTTTTTTTCTAATACTACTTTTCAGTTTAAAACCCCTTAAGGGTTGTACCTTTGAAAATGTGCTATTCAATTCAAGAGCAACATGCTGAGTCGCTTCACCCCACCTTTGATAGCTGATAGCCAAAAAATTACTACGCCGGCACTCGACGCGAATCTAAAATAAAAATATGCGCGAAACTTAAAACAAACAAAACTGAATGAAAAATTGTTTTGTTTATCAGAAAAAGCTTAATTTTCTAAAACATGAATTTTTTTAGGGTAAGATACTTAGTGCATTATTTCGGATAATGAACAAATCAAGAATTACTGTTAAGTGAGCCATGAGATGAGTTGAACACATTTTGAGTTTCTCCATCTAAATTCTGAGTAAAGATGGCAAAAAGACGTTCAAAAATTTTTTTTGGATCGAGGAACTAATTTTGTCGGCGCCTAGGTTACAAAAAGTTGTTTTCGTGGATGGCAAAAATTTTGTTGAATCTTGCTGAAAGCTAGTTGGTACCTAAACTTCTGTTAAAATTATCCCAAAAAAAAAAGTGACTTCTAATTTTCAAGATCTAGCACTAAACCAAAAACAAAACAAAGCACACAGCTTGAAACATTGACATATAACTGACACGTAGCTGGAAACAAGATGTAAATTTCCTTCCCAGACACAAAAAAAGGAAATAAAAGATGAGAGCATGGCTAAAATTTTTGGTTTTAAAAATGGAAGAGAATTTATGAGCCTATTAGACTTCCATTAACCTTCCATTCCTAGTTCACCATTTTTTGGAACCTATGAGGGTTTTAAAAAAGCTCACCTTCTTGATATATCCCTTATCATGATGGCCCATCAAAGAAGATTGTTGGGAATGATGTGGCTGATGCATCGCATGACTACCATTCCCTCCACCACTCTCCCCATGTGATGACAACATTCCAGAGACTCGAGATTTACGCGGTCTGGCTGCCTGAAAGTTTATAGATATTTCAAGATCACTAATATTCTAAAATTCTGCACTGATACTACTTCTACTACTATTAATAATAATAATAATAATAATGATTATGAGGAAAAGATGAGCAAAATAGTGAGTGAGCAAACAAAGAGAAAGAGAAATAAGAAGGAGATGGAGAAGAAGCTGGCTTGCTCATCACAACCGGTTGGATTTTTGAAGGGAGGGAGGGAACAAATTTCTCTTCTCTTCTCTTCGTTTCGTTTAGTTTCGGAAAAAATTTATCATGTTGTTCTCAACAGACGTTTGCTAATCAATAAATCTCCTATATCATTGGTCCGTTTGTAATTTGATCCTTTTGAAAATCAAATGAGCCTTTTGGGTAGTACAACAGACAAAAAAAATTGATATAAAATTATTGTTCAACACAAAAAAAAATGTGATGTGCTGTTTTATTGAATTTTTATTGGATTTTGATTAAAATTGAATGAGAGAGATGGAAATGATTTTTTCTATAGTAAATCATTGAATGTATTTTTGATATACGGATAGGACCTCCTTAATTGGACCTGGGTCCATGAAAAACGGACCGAAATTGGATGAATGGACCAGACAGCTAAAAAAAATTTCTGAAACGGACCGGATTGAGGAAACAGGAGCTAGTCCCACTTTTTTTCTGAATACGACTCGAAAATCGGATCAGAATGGAAATGAATAATATTTTTAAAGATATTGATTGTCATAAGCAGAGGTTTATCTCTGAAAAAGGTTGTTTGGTCTGATTTCTTGGTCCTATACAGAAAATCTAGGAAAAACAGTACGGCTGACCTGAACCTATTTTTTCGAGTTTTCCTGAATGGGATTCAAAAAACGATAAAGTTTCTTAAAACGGGCTTGGTCTTATGTTTCGGTAAATTTCACGAATTCAGAAACTAAAATATTTTTCAAAGAGGTTGACTGTCGTATATTTTTCCCTATTTTTTTGGTCCTATTCAGCAGGTTTTTTTATTCGGTCTATTTTAGGGTAAATTTTAACGTTTAATTCAGGAGATCCTTTTTAGGATTTGCCAATCTATGTAACTTGAAATAACCTTGTCAGAACTGGCGAATGTTTCGAAAAACACACGTCATGGATATAATTCAGAGTGTCACCTGTTCTGGACAAATCAAGAATCCACGGAAGCTCGAAACACAGCCAGAATTGTAATGTGGGAGTCAGGGGGTCATTTTCTAAGAAACTGGGATACTGTAGAAAAGCACATGTGGCGGCGATGAACCCTGGGTAATTATAATAAGCTCACTGATGTACTGAAGAGACCGTTAGAACTCCGAATTACTGTGTGTAGAAATGTAGATATCATGGTAGGCAGAATCAGAACAGAAACTTCTGGTGCTAGAGGTTTGTTGACAAAGGCCTGACTGTACTAGATCCTTGATAACTACTATTTCACAGCAGGGTTTTAATAGAAAGATCGATCCCAAACTACTAGGTTACTTCAACCCAGTTTGGTTTACTATAGAAAATTTCAGTTCTAGGTACCTAACTAAGGCCCCTTAAAAAAAATGTATTATTATCATTCTAGTAAAGTATCAAAAGAACATCGACAAATCTCTTTTTTAAAATGATGCAATTAACAAGAGCTGCAGAAAAAAGAGACACAGGTGGTCTTGCAAAATTGAAAAATTCTCGGAACAAATGAATCAAAATGTGAGAACACACACACACACACACTCACATACTGCTACTTTACGAAATGAAATGAAGCAACTTCTCCCGGAGACGGGGATGAGCTGATGCGTTTTTCCAAGAAGATGGAAAATGGGCGGGAGGGGCACCCGTGGATGAGGTGTTCCCTCCTCCTCCTTTGTGTTTCACTTGAACAATGAGTCATGATTTTTTACTTTTTTGAAATGAGTCATAACAAAACAAAAAAAAAACTTTGAGAGTATGATGATTGAAAAATTCGTAATAATTTATATAAATTTTTGGGACTGATGTTACTATAAACAATTTTTGCAGCAGTGAGAGAGAAAAAAAAAGAGAATTTTTGAGGTCACTATTTAAAAATTGAAGATAGGAAAAAGCTGGGAAGAAGTTCAAAGAGCAGCGATATGATTGTTTGTAGTAGATATTGATAGATAGACTCTAGTCTTTAATATGGTTCTGCTTATTATCACTAGACTAAGATCTACTTTGCGAAGTATGTTTCGGCCTAAATGGGTACTTTCATTTGTATGTCTGACTGTAAAACATGAATTTGAAGGTATTCAAATTTAGAAGGCATAATTCCATTCACAGCTCACGACCAAATCGAAGTAAGATGTTTCAGCATCATATTTTGAGGTTTTAAAATTAGCTATTTGACTTGTCAGAACGTATAGCACCTGAAACTGACCCGTGAACTCATAAAATATTCTTTTAAATTGGACCAATTATCCAAGATATGGATCTAATAGTAATATCAAAATCTACGTGGTGCATCAACCAGGTTAGCTACAAAGATGTATTTTATCGGACACAACCGATTATTTGGACCACTTGGTCTATGGGTATAGATTTCAAGTCTAAAACTGATTCATAAATAGTTGGACCCTGTATCCAAAAATCAGACATGAATCAAGTAGAAAGATACAAATCCAGGGGAAGCATTTTGAGGGTTTGAACCAGGTGACATCAAGAATTATTTGATTTGATTGGAATTCAGTACTTGGAATAGTTTCAGAAGCCACACTTCTAGGCCGGATTTAATTGGACCTGAATGGTTCTAGTTTTTCAAAAACCTATCAATTTCACATGATTTTTTTATACTTAAGCTATAAATTTAGTTTTTTAGTTTGAAATTGTTTTATATTTATAGTTTTCAATGCATATTCCTAATTTCTTGACATTCCAACAAAAATTACGTCAGTTATCTAGAAGAGTTAAAGAAACACCCTTGGCTAAATTACCGATAAAAATTGACAAAACATTTTTTTAAATAAATTCGGCTTTTTGAAAGTTTTTTGACTCCATACTTCGAGATTCTTATTTTTGTTTTGACTGACATGTCGATTCTCAGCTCAGGTTTTTGCTTTAATGTTTTGTTTTTTTATATTATCTTTACTTTTCGAGATTGAAAGCCCGAAATGGCCCGTATTTGATTGGTTTTTTTGTAGCCAGAGTGGGAAATCGGAAAAATTCGGATCATCTTGGTGTGAACGAGCATTCGGCTGGCTCAAAATGGCCAGTACCTTGTCCATTAATTTTAATTTTTTAATACACTAGGGTTTCTCCGGATTTGGACGAATATATCAGTTTTGAGCTAAGTTCCATCTTGATCTTGATTCTTTATAAATCGTATGGTTTGATCGAAAAAATATGTAAATTTTTATCAGATTTTTTCTTCACAACTTTGTTGTAGTTTTATCAATAGTTTTTCTCTCATGAGTGATTTCAAATAAAAACACGCACCTCTTGCGGAAAATGAAACGCATTGCCTTGATGTCGAATCGCAGTGACTGGTGGTTGTGGGTGTCTCAAATATCCGCTCGAAATTCTTGGACTCTGATCAAAAGAGTAGGCTCGTGACGCTGTGGCCGACGATCCTTCTCGATATTGATGATGTTGTGGTGGGGCTGATGGCAATGGTGGTGGGTGAGCACTTGAATAACTCGAAGGATTCATGACTGGTGGTGGTGGGATGGCTGGTTTTGTTCTCGCCGATGATGGTGCTGATGATGTGGGTGGCCATTCAGATGATGGCAGGTTTGAAACTGTGTGCATTTTTTTCTATACCCGTTCTGCTTCGGATTTTTCCTGAAATCACATGATTTCAAAATGCACTATGATTTTTTTGCGTCACAAGCTCTTCAGCTGTTGGTCAACTGATATCCTGCACTTTATGATCTCTTTTTTTCACGAGGAAAAATATTTTGCAAAGAGGAAAAAAATTACCTTCAATTTTGTCAGAAAAATCGACTCGTCTTGCTCCACCAAACCGTATATGTTCAAGCACCTGGAAAAATCATGAATATTGAAAAAAAAAATGCGACAAGAAAATATGAATATTTATGAGAAAAAATATGGTTATTTTCGAAAACCAGAATGAATGTTTCAAAGAACAAAACGAATAAATTCAAGAAATTTAGAGAATTTCATTAAAAAAATGTTTTTTGAGTGAAAATCTGAGAAAAAATCGTGATTTTTCACTATTTTCATACAATAAATGTTAATTTTGAATATTCTCTCAAAAAAGAGCACAAAAATCTAAGAATTTCTAGCTTTAGCCCTAATTAAAATAAAGTACATATGTTATGTAATCGTTATCATATCAATAACAATAAAATCAATAAATTTATCAACAATAAAAAAGAGGGATAGCCAAACAACAGAAAAAAGCGACGAAAAATAAAATGAAATAAAATATATACGTATAGAAGGAGACCGGGTCAGAGACACAAACAACGCACAAAAACAAGAGAGCGCAGAGAAAGAACAGTTAAGTTTAGGGAAGAAGACTGGCGTTCTGATGAGAGAGTGTGCAAAATGGTGGAGAGCGCAATAGATGCGCTACGCGTGACCGCTTTGCAATGGAGCAGACGTTTTTTTTTTTTTGCTGCTGTTGAGTGAGTGGAGGGAAAAGTTGAGAGGAAGAGGAAGAGTACATGGGTATTATTGACTAATTGGGCTACCTGTTTGAAGGATTGTGTTGCGCGGGAAGGAGAAACATGTGCGCGATGAGTAATTTTGTGGGTGCGGTTCGTTTTGAGTGCAAAATGATGAGGAATTTGTAGTTTGGGGGGGGGGTAAGCTAAACAATGCAGTCATTTTAACAAAATTAGAAAAGATAGATTAGTTTTTGAAACGGTGTATTTCAGAATAGTCCAGACCACATTGATGAATCACAAATAAATAATAGAAAAGCGCCAAAGTTATATCCAAAGGTCAGACCTGAGAATATTACCAACCGGTGTTGTTTTTGTGGCTTAGACTAGATGAGCTAGATTGTCTAGATTGTTAAGACGGGAAAATTCAAAAAATCAAATTCTTGGTTCACTGTTGTGGGATAGATTATAAGGGAAGGTTCTATACAGATACAAAGCTCACTGCAAAACATAAAGGTCTTCAAAACAAATGAAATCTTCGAATTAGGTGGGAAGAATTTGAAAGAAATGTTTAAAGTTAGACATTTGGAAACTTTCAAGGTATATCTAATTGTACGTGGAAAGTTTTCAAAATCAATTCAAAAATCTCTTTCTTTTAAGAGCAACTTGCCAACTCTCTGTGCCTCACCTTTAAGGTTCAAAAACAGCTAAAGCCTGGAAAAGTTCCTGGGTAAATATACGAGGGCTCCAAATAAAAAGTATTGTTAAAAGGTTGCATTGAATTATTTTTCAACTTATAAAAATATTCAAAAAAAAATAGACTTCTCTTTTGACAGTAAACTCGTTTTCTTGACTTTTTAGGTGAAAATACAGGATTTAGACCACTTTCTTAGCAGAAGTCAACAGTTTTTGGCCCCAACACAAAAAATGTAGTTCTTCCTCAATAATTGCGGACAAAAATGGTTTATTGCGTATCCCTGATTCTTGAAAACTATGAAATACTACTCATAATATCAAAATATGACTACTGTAGTGGTCTTTAATGTGACAAAAACCAAAAACAAAAACAGTTCTGTTTTCAGCTAAAAATACTGAACATGAGATAAATAACAGATTGTTTTCCACAAACACAAAATAATTACCTGATAAATTTCTCAATTTTTATCCAACTTGGGAATTCACTTTCTTCAAAAAAAAAAACCAAAAAAAATCCTTTTTGTTCACAAATAAATAACATGTTTTTATTTTTATTTTGTTTTTTTCAACAATTGGCCAGATGTTACAAATACTTCAAAAAACGCACACAGAGAAAAAGTTGACAAACAAAAACATCACTGTTTCAAAAAAAAATTCGGTTCTCACAAAAAAACCCGTCTATACAACAAGTAAAATGATACACAGAGGATTTTTATTTTAAAAAAAAATCAATATTTTGGTAGCAATTCCATTTCGGGTAAATAGTCACCCTGCATTTTGATGAGTTCGGCGTGTATCAAGACTTGTTGCAATTGTTTTTCCTTTTCCTCTTCGCGTAATCGCCAGATTCGCTCTTTCTCTTCTCTTATGCACGCTTCCAAGTCACACCTGAGATTTGTATATTCATTTTTGACCTATTTTCATATTTGTTTTTCAATCAGATAAAAAATCTTACGTTTTATATTCTCGTGCCGCATACCAATCGTACCCTCTTTTAAACAACAATGACACGATTAACTGAAAAATGAATTATTTCATAATGATTTTTATGGTGATGTCCCTTTGAACTTACGATCAACAAGAAGATGGCAAAAATTGCCAAGATTACAACAATAAGAAGCTCATACAAATGACTGTTGTGAAAACCTAAATCGAAATTTTGAAAAGCGTATACAATTTCGTCGTTAGCCATGATAGGTTTAGCGATATTTGTGAGCAAAATAATCAGAATAACGGGAGACAACATGATGCATTTATGATGAATTTTGAGCTGCAAAAAATCAAAATTGTATCATGTCTAAGATTGGAACAAAAAATGAACAACGAGAGATACTGCCGACAAAAGGAACTGTGTGTTTTTTTTTCGAATAACCGATTGTGATAGATCAAAAGTTAGCGTCAGAAGATCTACAGTACTTCGGTTAGAGAAAAATATCCGTCTTTTTCATTAGAAAGTATGATTGTACTTATGATTGAACTTTTTTTTTCTACAGAAAAAAAGGTTACTGTATGAAGTAACATTGATATTAGAGACTGGACTTGGCAAAAACAACATGATTTTGGTTTTTGATTATTATCATATTAATTGAGATGAACCTATGTGGAGAACTTTATCAATTTTTTAATTTTGGTTCTGTGAAAAAATATCTGAAATTATGGTTTGATCTCTTGAAGTACAAATTTCACATTTTAGCGCTATATAATTTTTTGACCTATGACTAAGAAAATGTGTACTATTTTGGACCCATAATCACTCCAGATCTGCTTTTCACACAAAATAAGAAGTCTAATAAAATATCGCGTCTTGGGACTGTTTTTCAGTTTATGGATTTACATAATTTTCTCGGAAATTCCGTTTTATTTTATTATCTTTCAATTATTCGAGTGATTTGGAACTTTTCAGGATTGAAAATCTAGCCTGACCGGCTTTAATTTTGAGGCGGCTTCAGACCAAATCAGGACTGGGGTACGTGGAGAGATGCTTCTAAATAGAAAAGCATATTTCTCGAGGTACAACATTCAAGAAATTTTTAACCAGAAATTGGTTCATATTTTTTTTTTAGAAAATGAGAATCTTTGGTTGTACCTAAAAATGTGCTCATTTAACTTAAGAGCATCTTGTTAACTCCCTTCGCTCCACCTCCAAGTAGCCTAGCCTAGATTTTGAATAAGTTCGGTCATTTTGCTATGTCTGTAATACTCTACCAACAACTGAGATTTTGACCCGGTTTGAATCAGCTACAAAATCACTGAACCCCTTCAGAGACCATTTCTATCGTGACACAAAAATTCATCAACTTCGATATAACTATGTTAAAAAACTGAATTTAAATTTCGAGAGACGCGCTGTCGGCTGGCTCAAAAATCAATAACTATGCCGAGCACGCTAGGCTTGAATACGACAGAAAAAAAACGTCAAACTCAATTCTAAGTCCCAGTTAATTTCAAAGAAGCTATTAACGAATTAAAATAATTTCTAGCCTACGAGAATCACATAAATCACATTCACCCTATAACTAACTTTAAAAAATCCACACTAGATAGCCGCAAAATTTCAACAATAATTTGTCTAGGTCACTTTAATAAACTATATGAAACTTCCGGAAATTTCATGTCAGATAAAACTTTCAAGACAATAACAAAAGTATTTCATAAAACAATCACTACAATAAAGTTACACTGTACATATATATCATCAATTCTTCATGTTCATCTTCAATTTGACGTCACTCAGATAATTGATCTCTGCATTAGAGATTATTAAATTCTAAAATTACTGGCTTTAATATTTAATTTAATATGAAAGCCTAATTACATATAAAGTTAACTTCAACTATTATAAGTATGTATTTTTTAAAGTTTCAAACATCACCAGAAAATATATAACTGTTCGAGAATGTACAGTAATAAACCTATCCAGAAGAACTAGTTTGGTGAGATCATGGAAGAATGATACAAGAAATGAAAGTGGAGAGAACCACATCAAAAATTCCACCTCAAGAAAAAAAAATCAGAAAAAAAAGGGTAGCCACCGCCTCCCGACTGATCATCAGACATTGCCAAAAATGGGGAGAAAACAGACAAAAAACGGAGAAAATATCAATGTGATTGTTATTATCATCCTCGTCGTCATGTGTTTACGAACATACCAACCGACAGCCACCCGTACCGGAAATCTATCAATCAATCGATATACATCAGAAGAAATACATTTTTTTTTCCCAAAAAAAAATTGTTGGATTTCGTTCATCAATTTTAACAAAATTGGACAAAACGAAACCGTTTAGATAATTTGATAAGGTTAACCGAACTGTTTCAGAAAATTGTGTAATTTTCGAAAAAAATTTATGAGACCATAATTGACGAGAACAATTCATTGATTTTTATGCTAAAAGAAAAACATCTTTTTGTGTATAAAGCCGGGGTATGTAGGAGATAAATATAAAACGTCACATTCTGAATAAGAATCCATAATTTAATTTAATTTACACGATTTTTCTGACATCCATCAAAATGATTTTTCCATCAGATGCAGATGCAGCAAGTCGGGAGCTAGTATGACTCCAATTCACTTCAAAAATACCACCATCATTCTTATCACCAACATATTTGGCGACACAAGTTCCAGTCTGAAAATGTCATCGTTTGTTTATTATATATCATAGATTATACTCACCGCAACATGCCAAATGAAAACAGATCTATCAAAGCATCCAGAAGCGATATATCTTCCATCTGGTGAGAATGTCACACTGTATACTGGATCAGTGTGGCCTTGAAGTACTTTGACACATTCTCCACGAGAGACGTCGAACAGGCGAACAGTATGATCGAAGGAAGCACTGAAGAAAAAAACAATAATTGAATTTTAAATATATATTTTTAATGGGAAAGTTTTGAAGAGTTTTAGGGCAGGATTTGGTTCAGTTCGGTACACGTTTTGGTGGCCATATTTCGAAATTTTATTTAAAAGGGGGAGGTGAATAACTTCTCAAAGTTACCGTTGAACAACGATAAAGGGGTTCCTAACTGAAATGGTCCGTGGTGGGTACATCAAAAATCAGTGGAGCTTTGAAATATACCAGACATCCACAAAAAATTCGCTAATTCACTCTGAAAGTACACTAATGCGATCAAATTTCACCGAAAGATCATTTTCTGGAACCAAATATAGAGGCTTTGCTAAAGTTTTCATTTTCTTAAAATATTTCGGAGAAATTCAATGTTTGTCACTAAGACTGGACCATTTTACACCAAAAACCTCTATCTAAATATGTTAGCTTTTTAGCTGACATCTTTGACGATAATTCTTAACCTATCTGTTCAGCCGATCAGCCAAAAGGAAACGCTAAAAAACGTCAATTGGATGTATGTTCTGGTGAAAACTCAATGTTCAAACATGGCGATACACCAAATGTTCTCCAATGTGCTTAGTCCACAACCAGCTACTTTAAAAGAGCTTAGATTCTGACCAAATACACCAGAAAAATCATTTTCTGGAAATAAATTAAGGTGGTTTTGTTATAGTTTTAATTAATTTGAATTTCTTCAGAAAATTCTTTTGTTTTTTCTACTATTACCCTCAAGACTTCACTATTTCATACCAAAAATCTCTTTCTAAATCTCTAAGCTTTTTTCAGCCTACATTTTTGACCATAACTCTCAATTCATCTATTCAGCCAATCACGATAGACTACAAACTCTTAATTTTGTTCAAAAACTAGTTATATTTTTTCAGATACGACTTCAAACCAGGTACAGTATACCCCCCCTATACGATAAGAAAAGAAGGAATGTCCCGATAAGAATTGGGTGTTTTTTTTTGGTATAATTGACTAGAACTGATGTTGATATATTATGGGTTTGCCAAATGACAGAAATCAGGAGACCAATACTGGAACCGATACAGTAAGAAAATCTTACGTAGCAACCATGTGACCATGTGGATTCCATCTAAGGGTGTAGATCTCTTTTGCGTGATCGTGAAAAGTGTAAACGGCTTGAGAATTCTTGATCGACCAAATCTGCAGAAAAATTGTTATGTTGAAGTTTTTGAAGAAGAACAAATATTGGTTTTACCTTAAGAGTTTTATCATCAGAACATGAAGCGATTCGATCCGAGTGTGGATCATAACGAATTGCATTAACCTCATTCTGATGTCCAACAAGAGTTTGGATCGGTGTTGGATTATTCACGCGGCAAACCACAATTTTCTTATCTGTCGAGCATGAGGCGAACGCATCGTTCGCCACCCAATCAACATCTAACGCCGAGCTTTCATGAACGAGAAAATCTTGTTGTTTGGTTCCATCTGCGTTCCAGACCACTGTGCTTCGATCAACGCCGGCTGTTACAAGATAATCGCCAGATACGTTCCATTTGACGGCAAAGATGGGTCCTTTGTGGAACTCAAGACAACTGTGAAGTACACCTTCTTTTGACCAAATTCGAGCATAACCGTCGTAGCAACCAGTGGCGAGTTTTGAACCATCGGTTGACCAATCAAGCGATGTAACATCCTGAGAAAATGTGTACAATTAATGAGTTATATTCTAATTATTATTATTATTGTGTTCTATATTAAACTGAAAATTTGTTTTGTTTTTGACAAATCAGCTCTCATTGAAATACATAGTTTTTTGCCATAAACCTAAACATCACAAGTTGTTTGATTGTTACTTATACTCTGTGAAATTCTAATGTCAATCTTAAAAGTTTGAGCAGAATTTTAGCTTGAATACTATACGATTATTCACTATGTGCGTATTATTTTTGTTTTCTTCCTATCAACAATCAAACCAGCTATTACGAATAAAAGAAAAAATCCTCCACAGGGACAAAAACTGTGCGCGCTATTTGCATGAAAAGTGTGCGGACACTTGCCAGTGGGCGTGGTAATTGGAATAATTGGACGTTTTCAGAGGGTTTTTTTCGTTGAGGTGAATTGAGCAGATAAAGGGATTTTGATATCACAAATGGGTTGGAAAGAAAATGGATTTCTATGGAGAATTCGTATGTCCTGAAAAATCAAACTCACATGATTGACGTGTTTGTTGGCATGCATCATATTGGCAGAAAAGGAGTGCTTCAACACTTTGACTTGTTTCTCCAAAACCTTTGCCGGTGCATCTAGGTTATTTTGTAAATACCAGAGTCTTCCTGTCGAATCACCCGATCCACTAGCTACAATATCCTCGATCGGATTCCATGAGCATATGAACGCTTCAGCTCCATGTCCAGAGAGAAATTTGATATGCGACGAATCGAGAACCAATGGTGTTTTTCTTAGTGGAGTGATTGGAGCTTTAGCGACTTGTGGCCGTTGTTCTTCTTCAACAACGAAAATTTTGCGTTCCGCAGCAGTGATTGGTGCTGGCTTTTTTGCTGGTGGTGGTCCGGCAGTTGGTGGTGGTTGTTTTGGTCGAGATTTCACCAAGGTTTTGCCTCCACGAACTTTTGATCCGGCCAATAAATTGGCTGGAATTGGAACTGGTTTTAGCACTTCTTCGTCGTCATCATCATCGTAATCATCATCACTGGTATTTTCGTCGGAATCTTCTTCACTTTCCACTTCTTCTACCGGATCTTCACTACTATCATGATCGATTTCTCTTTCTGCCGCTTTTCGAGTTTTATCCAAAAGCATAACAGCCTCCATCAAACTATAATTGGTTGAAGTGTTAGCCCCTTCTTCTGCCTCAGTGAACATGATTCCTTTCTGAAAAATTATCGTTTTTTCTCAAAGATTTGAACAACTCACGTTAACAATTCTGACAAGTGCTCCAAGCGGTATCAAAGATCCATACGAACAATGTTTTTCAGCTTCAACGACTGATGATTCCAATCCAAATGTATAAGCAGCATTTCCATAGCCTGAAATTATATATATTTCTAAACTGTCTTCTTAATTTTCAAGAAAAACTCACCATTTTCTTGCAAATATCTCCAGATGAGAATATTCATCTGATCAACACACAAGCTTGGCATGATTGAAACCTGAAATTATAGATTTATAGATTTTTCAAATCACGAAAAAGAGGAAAAGAAAAAATAATAAACAAGAATATAGAGACATCGCAAGCGACTACCCACAAAATGCGCCAGTCATTTGAAAGGTGACGCGTTTGTGTGTCGCAGGGACGGGGAGAAAATAGTGCGCGAAAGAGAGAGGTTTAGGGGTAAAAAGGGGAAGAGGAGAGATTGTTTTGTTTTTTTTTTCGTTTAATTCGAAGAAAAAATGAAGTATTTTTGTGATGAAGACAGGGAAAAACAATTTAACAATAATAAATATAGAAAAATAAATATTTTTTCACTTGAAAATATCATCTAAGCAGATAAAAAACTTTTTTTAATGAATAAAAAGTGACTTTAGAGTAAGAAGTAATAGGACATGTTACTGAATGGCAAAAGCAAACTGGAATTTTTTTACTGGAACTATAAAAGTAGCTTTGGTTGTTTTATACTTCCTGATTTTAAGGATTGGTTTTTTCAGGAAGATTGACACATTTTATGAGCAATTAGGGTGTGTATCGTATTGATGTACAGATTGAAGACAGGATGTACCTGACGATGATGTATTAAAAAAAAATGAAATTTTGGTTGAGAGAGTTGTTTCATGTAGACGCACAGAATGTTTTATGGTGAATAGAGTTTGATTTGGAAGACAGCAAATTAGCTAAAATTTTTTTGATATTTTTTCTAGCCACCGGAGGAATTTATTAAATACGTGTTCGGAGGTAGATTTTTGACTTCAAGGTGGTTGAACTTTATAGGAAAAATATTTTTTATATGACGAACAAAAAGCCTGACTTCAATGTAAAATAAAGTTCGCATATCAAACGAATTTTTTTTTGTATGCGAACGAGAAACATTTTATGATGATTAAATGTGATCTTAGAGAAAAAAACACGGATTAATATTTAGTGGCGTTTATAAAAAAATGGAACATACTACCTTATGTATAATTTATCCTATAAACCAAGAGATTTTTTCAGCCAGTTTTGTTCTGACATATTCAAGAGCTACTTCATCTGGAAGAGTGATAATTAGGGATGAAAAGTGGAAGTCAGGAATGTGAATTTGGGTGAATTGCTCTTCCTCTCGGGTACCCCAACCAAGGTCACCTCACTTCCGGGTACCCATATCTGAATAATTCCATGCCCAGACCCCGCCCAGATGTGAAATCTCCAAGATTCTTGCGTCTAGCTTTCGACATTCCTCCGACTCGTGGTCTTCTGAAAAATATTCCAAAAAAGGGGGTGTTCCCTATTCCATGTCAGAAAAATATACGAAAAAATAATTATGGCAATAAATTCGACAATATAAATTTTATTTCGAATATTGTCGTGTGATTGGAAATCGATGAATCGTTGTAACAAAAACATTTCTATATATTTTGAACAATTATTTGTGATGCGATGAGAAAAACTAAAAGCGGATGAGAAATTTTTTTATTCAATAATAAGGTGAGAGAAATGACGTGTACATTGGAATAGGGTTGTTGAAGTTCCAGAGGCATCTATAATCGTGTATTGAATTTGTTATTAAATTCCTTTCGGTTCCTCGAAAAGAAACTGACAAGAGCCCATCGATAAGTTATTTCGTCACGCCTCTTTTGCGGCAGTTTAAAAAAAGAGCAAACAAGTCCTTGTTCTTCATTTTTAAAACATTACTCTCACCTGATATGATAATTTGTTCCTGAAATATTTATCTGTAATATTGGTGAGTTGGTGAAGGAGTCCCATTCAACAAGGATAGGATCTACAGTCCGGCTGACTAAGGTACTCTAGCCATAATTTCTGATGATATGCTAGAGAACCTTAGTAAGCTGGATTGTGGTGTCCTAATATTTTGTACACCATGAGGGTCTACAGTCCGGTTCACTGAGCTACTCTAGCCAGATTTACAGTGAATGTGCTAAGTAGCTTCAGTGTACTGGATTGAGGAAACTTCTCTTTACAGGGTTCTATTGCTTCTTACCTTTAACCAGTGCTGTACAAAGTACAGTAGTTATAGTGTATATATCCATATATATATCAATATATATCCCACTCACCTTGTTGAGAAAATACAGAAATACAAACTGAAGTGTAATACGAAAGAAATAGAAGAATGAACTGTTCATGAAGATAGTCATGAATGAACGTATTGTGAAAAAAATGTTAGAGATAAGGATTGTAATAATGAAGTCGTTTTATCATCATGAATCGATAGAACTATCAAATATTTTTTTATTAAAAAAAAGGAAATACGTTTTTTGATATATATATTAGGAAATAGGGTTTTCGAAAAAATATGTTCCATAGTGAAACAAAAATTATTTAAGAGGGGAAAGGCTCCCTGGGTTTCACCATGAGAGGGTCTACAGATAGGCTGACTATGATACTGTAGCCGTTGATTTTGAATAAAAACGCGCTTCTGTATCCTAGTTAGTCAGATTGTGGAATCTTCCGGCTTTCTTAAATGCATGGAAAAATTAATGTTACAGGAAAAAAATGGAGCGGTTAAAACATGTTTTTTTTTTGAAAAAGGATGTGTATGAAACGTGTTCTGAGGCAGTGATGATAGATAATTGGAAGATGAAAAAGACTGGAAAAAAACGTTTTTTTTTTTTAGATTTTTGACCCTTGGAAGAGAAATCTCGTGGCCAAGCTTTTGCTACTGGATATATAACTGAACAAGACAATTTTAGTAGATTAAAAAATTATATGGGAGATTGAGAAAATAGGATAGTATTTGATCCTCAAAAAAAAAAATTTTTCAAATTTTATGTAATAGAATTTTTAGAACTTCTATGTGGTACCAAAACGTTTTGTACAGTCAAAAAATTGAATGAAAATATCTTTAAAAAATCGAAATTAAAAAAAAATTATTCAAAAAATTCGCATCAACCGGGGGACGAACACACAACCATGTGGAGGTGAGGCAGACGCGTTCACCACTCGCACATAAAGGACACATTTCCCAACATCTTTTATTTTATAGACTATTTCGATGTTTATGGATAAATAGAGAACATCAAAGCTTATGCTTCATTTGCTAAGAATCTCCGAAAAATCCCAAATTTTTGCTGTTGATTTGTAATGGTTCTACCTGACCATCTCCTTTCTCCGAGTAGATTATCTCACATTTTGAAAGTGATAAATATACCTTACAAGTGGCGTCTAGATGAATCTGAATACTTATACAAAGTTAGAAGTTCAACGCTTGGAAAATACATCAGCGCTCTCGTTCTAGATCACTTGAAAACCGTATCACTTCTTTAGCAAAACCTATAACTAATTTGCGAGCAGGTAAGCTTTCGAGCTAAACCTCATCCCTGATCAAATTCCAAAGTTCTGCCTCTGTCTCACTGCTTTAAACATGAAATTAAAATTCCTCCTTTTTAATTGGCCTGGACCCGAACGTGGAAAACAATAAAATGCATGTGAAAAACCCACACACTCCTAATTAGTAGTTCCAAGAGTTCACAATCCTTGTTTGTGATCATAAATGGATACCGTACTCTTTCCAAAAAAAAAAATATTGCTTCTCCTCAAAAAGATGGCTATCTCTCGATGGTGTAACAAAACATAGTCACTCACCAAAATGAGTATTCATTTTTTCTGGCGATGAATCATGAGGTGTATGGGTTTTTTTCTGCTTTTTCCTGCAATTTTTTTGGGAAAGGTCGTGCAGGAAGCACGACGTGTTGTGATAATGATGTAATTGTTTTTTTGGTGGCATAATGTGTACTACATAATTGGTCTTCTAGGAGATTGCTAAGAGAACATTACACAAAATAGAAATCTACAGTAGGAAAAATAAATATGCAGTTTTTGAAATTCTCAATGTTTAATTTGGCCTGCTTGGAAGAATATTATGGTATTTGAAAATTAATAGAAAAAATACACTGAACAAGAATGTGGTAAATTCGATTTTTTGTGAAATCTGATAAAAAAAAATGCGTGGAAGTTTAAAAGCATGGTTTAACATGGTTTCATTTTTCATTTTATTGTTGTTTAATTTTTGACACTGGTTGTGAAAATTTTTTTATTTCAGGAAATGTCTTTTAAAATTTCTATTCGGTAGCAAAATCTATGCTACAGTCAAAAAAATTGATCCCCTAAAAAAACCTTATTTCTCCAATATGACCCGGAATCTGTTTTGGTCTTGCAAAAATAGGCCGATTTGGATAGCCTGGCCCATAAAAACCACCCTAAGGCATGGTTTGAGCCAGATAAAATTGAAAACAGAAAATTTGAGGCTTGCTTGAGAATCCAGACACGGCAAAAATTTAGACAAGATTATACAAGAAAATAAAATATAATTCAAACTAGACCTCACTAGCAGCATAAAAAATCACTATTAAATTTGGCCACCACCTGGTTATTGGAACTGACATGTCTTCTAGGAAGATTCGAAAACGAGAAAAACCAGGAGGTCACCTCACAGGCTCTTTTTTGCGATTTCATAAGCTTCGGTTGATAAAAAAAAAAATTTGTAAGGGATATGAAACCCAGGACCTCTTGAAAATTGGGTTCTTTTCTTGTATAGGGTAATATAGGGGTCCCGCATAGTATTCGAACCAACATTTCTTTTGAAAAAAGTCTGGACCCCCTGAGAGAGCAACCAATAAGGCCTAGAAATCCAAATAATATAGTAATTTTTGAAAAATATCAGAGAAAAATAGGTTCTTGCGTTTTCTAGGCCACTCTCTAATTTTTTCGTATTCACAATATGTTATTTTAGGACTGTTAAATTCATTTCCTCTTTTCTCTTCGAAACGTTCATTTCTGTCGAAAAAAAAATTCAACGAAAAAAACCACTATTTGTAATGTTTTGATTTGTCGTTTCATAAGAAACCTCAAATGTTTTTTCTGCTCTTGCAATTATTTTTAATTATTTCTCTCGCAGACTGCCTAGTTCTGAAAGTTTTAATTGAATTTCTAAGTTCTCAATTTCTTATGCTTTAGGAGTACTGTAGATTTGAAATATACATATTCAAAAAAAAAAACTGTCTGAAGATTTTGAATATCTGATTTTCGAGACAATTTTTTCTGAACTCACGAAGAAGATATCATAGGTCAGCTTTTATACCTTCTCAAATCAAATTATTACCCAAAAATGCATATTCTGTATCTTATTTCTAGCCTTCCAATATTCTCGAAAATCCTCAATTGATAAAATTGACATTGCTCAGAACCCATTGAAATTTTTTTCGATCCTTTGGACAGTATGTGATCTCTATTCTCTCTTTAAAAACCATAATATTCTCTCGCCAAATGACGAATCGACAAACCGAGAATTGCCCCGCCCATCATATTTGAGGCGCGAGAATATGAATGTGTCATAACTTGAGACACTGTGCATTCATTCTTATGTTTCTTCTTTTCTTGAGGCTGGCTGGGACCTGTGGCTGGGACTATAATTTAAAAGCCTAGTCTTCTAAAAATAGCCATTTCTCTCAGCTTTTCTTGCTCTTTTGGTGAATAATTTTTCTAAACTTCTTTTTTTCCAGGTAATATTTGGTAATCAACAATGCTTGGCAACTTGATCGGCTACATTCGGATGAAAGCGAAGGTGAAGACGGAGGCTTTGAAGATCAAATTGTTTGGTGAGGAGCCGGTTCGTCGTCAATACCCAACATTCTTGTATGATACGGATGCGAGTCGCCGTCAAGTGAGCTTTTGGGCGAGATTTCGAAATCTGAGTTACGGATTTTTTCGAAGAATATGAATCATCAAAAATGTAAATTATTGAGAGACAGAGAGACAGAGAGACAAAGAGAGACAGAGAGAGACAGAGAGAGACAGAGAGACAGAGAGACAGAGAGACAGAGAGAGACAGAGAAAGACAGAGAAACAGAGAGACAGAGAGACA